>JAKCPI010011798.1:0-64648 GCA_023213315.1 Euborellia annulipes | reverse complement strand
GGAATAAAACCTATATGCAGCGGCGTAACTAGCCTTTGTGGGCGGGGGGTTGAGGGAGGCGAAGCTCAACTGGGCGCCGTTTTTCAAGTTGTAATATAATTTTAAAAGAAAACTATCAATTTTTTAGACAATCTATGGAAAGTATATGATAAAATCACCTGCCCTGGAGACCCCTCCTGGTAAATTTTGAGATTTTTTTGATCATCTGTTCAGATTTTGAAAAAACCCCTCTTTTTTTGGTTTTTTTTGTTCATAACTCCTACAAAAATGGTCCGATTTCCAACTTTTTTTTTTTTTTTTGAAATTTTTGTTTTTTGTGTAGTTTTCAAGAAAAAATACAATTAATTTTTTTGAATAATTTTTCTGTGTTATTTTCAAATTTCAAAATTTTTGTCATTTTCTGAAAATCATGCATATTTCGATTTTACTGAAAATTTTTGGTAACAAACAACTATTCATTCCACAACTTTCGGCCGAAGGCGGGCGGCGTGGCTAGTAGAACTATTATTTTTCTAAAGCAAACAACCAAATAGAATATTTATATTGTTGTCTTCACCGACAAATTTGTCATCTCTATTATTATAGTTTTCTATAGTAAAAAAACTGAGATAAAACTATTGATGATAGTAATCTCGAGTTGATTTTCAATGTCAAGATAAAATATTACTTTGGTTAACTGATATATCATGTTAATTGTTTTCTCTCTCTGTCTTTCTTCACCAATTAATTTGAAATTAGTTGAGATTATAATTTAAATAAAATTCATTTTGTAAAACAAAAAAAAAAAATTTTTTTAAACGAGGAAGTAATTTTATAATTTTCTCTTAAAGGTCATTTATAGAAAAACTTATCTAAATAAATATATTACATGTATTTATCAATATTAATTAAGTGAGCTAATAGAAAATTTATAATTAAAAACTTTCTCTTACCTATATATTGTCAGGAGCGTATATAGAATTTTTTCGGATTTCCTGAACCCCGAGAGGCCCGCACACTCTCAGACATTTTTTACTTTCTCTTATATAGAGAGAGAAAGTATTGGATTAATGTGAAAAATTCGATGTCGAGATTTTGATGGATATACACGTTTTGAGGTCCCCTAATCCAAAAAAGTGGTTTTCGCGACAAAATAAATAAGCTTTTAATCAAAATCGGCCAAAAAGTACTAGTACTTTACTGATGTAGTTGTTCAGTTTTTTTTCGATTTTCTCAAAAATTCGTTCCAAAGATTTTTTTTTTTAATCCATCAAAATCTCGACATCGAATTTTTGACATGAATCCAATACTTTCTCTCTATATATATATATTAACATATATATAGAGGTAAGAGAAAGTAAAAATCAGGAAAAAATTGATCATTTTTAATGATTTTTTTGCATTTTAAGGGACAAAATCCTCCCCCACATTCCCCCCTTGGATCCAAATGTTAATGTTTTTTAACTTTTCACTTCTCCAGACCTTCTGAAGAGATGTTAAGCCTAAAATATTCCTTATCATCTCTCCAAATTTTTTTCGTGGCCCTATAATTAACGAAAAGGGGTGGAAATAAGTAGGGGGCTCCTCCCCAAAAACGGTACGTGGTGGGGGAAAACGGAGGTCATATTTGTATTCAGGAGGTCATTTTACTTAAGAATCTGAAGGAATCTTCTCGGGGCTTTTTTTTCTTGTAGCACAGTGTTATTAGTTGTTCTATATGATCATAGATGATTGTGCAAAATGCAAATTAAATTGTTTAAAAACTCTTAAAGTCAACATCAAAAGTGTACGAAAGGGTAAAGGCTATCTATTAACACTAACATTCATATATGAAGAAAAGAAAAAGAAGACTCGAGTTCAAAGCCCCCAAGATTCAATTTTTTTCCCCTCGTACTGATTTGTTTTCCATATGATCATAGAATGGCGTTAAACTTACACAGCTGTCCAATTATATGTGTACAAGTGGAAAAGCTCGCCTACGGCGAGCAAATGCATCAAATTATTCTTGCTCACTGTTTGGAAATTTTGCCGCCTTCGGCGAGCAATTCCAAAGTTTTAAATTTCCCTCTCTGACTTAGCTTTAAATTTCGCTCTTTGTCTCAACTTCCTTTTATTCTGGCCAATCACCGCCCTGATAGGCACATACACACAGAGGCAGGAAGTCAGCCGCTAGCGATTTATATTTTAGTACAATGATACTATAAACAATTTCAACGAAAAATTTCACTGATAAAGCAACAACTCTCTGGACATTTTCCACAAGGTAGAATAACCCTTAATCCTCCTGACAACCCCCCGCCACTGTTTTGCGTGGGGGCCCAAATTTCTCCCAGATATTGGAAGTAACGTTTTTAATCTCGGACCAATCAATTTATAAAAACTCAAAACCACAACAAAATCAAACCCCTGAAAGTACCCACAAGACCCCTTCTGACCTCTCGCTAAAACTTCACCCCCCCCCCTTTCATCCAACCCCCACCCACGGCCGAGTTATGTCCACACAATAAACGCACCTCTCCCAGGTCACAGGATTTTTTTTCCCAACATCTGTCTCAAAATCTAAACAAACTGACCGGGCCCCCCCCCCCTTGAGAGACCTTAAGACATCTAAAAAATAGTTGATTTATGAGTTTTAATCAAAATCGTTGCAGCGAATTTTGAGAAAAACAAAAAAAAAAAAACTAAAAAGTACATCAGTAAAGTACTAGTACTTTTTGACTAATTTAGTTCAAAAGCTTATTTTCACCCCTCGGGGAGGGGGCGGTGCCTAACTTAAATATAAAATTTCAATCTCGTAGCTAAAATCTCGACATCGAATTTTTGACATAAATCCAATACTTTCTCTCTATATATTTCATATATATAGGGTAAGAGAAAGTAAAAATAAATGGTGAAATCTTTAGATGAAAAATCATTCTTTCTAACCGTATATTTATCATAATTATACCTCTTTGACAGAGAAGTTATTCAAGCTGCTAACTTTTTCGTGCATTTCCCCTACCTCCGCCCCATAGGCGTTGCCAGAAATTTTTGATGTGAGAGGGGGTTCAGTAGATTTCGCAAAATTTTTTTTTTTTTTTTTAGCTAGAGAAAATTATTATATTTTACTTTCTCTTACCCTATATATGAAATATATATAGAGAGAGAGAGAAAGTATTTTGTATTATAGAGCTTAAATTTCTAGTCAAGGCTTGGGTCCAATGGGGGGGGGGGTTTGAACCCCCTAATCCCCCCACTGGCCTAAGCCTATGCCCCGCCCACTATATAAACTTATAAATGCATTGTAAGACGTCACGTCAAAAAAATTTTAATTAAAGTTGGGTATAAGAGACTTTGCAGTGGTCACCAAACAAATTTTCCAAACCAACAAATCGAATATTCGGCCCACCTGTTTCGGCCGCAAACCAACGGACCAATTATTCCTCATGACGATTAATTTTATTCTGCCTTGTATTCTAACAATTAATGCCGGAAGGTCGTGATTTTTGCGAACCGAAACTTCCCCCTGGGTCTTTGAGCCAGTGAATTAAATAAAAATATTTTATTTAATTAATTAACCTTCGATGTTTCGGTCGCAAATTACGACCTTCATCGGGACGATTAATTGTTAGAATACAATGTAGAATACAATTAATCGTCCTGAAGAAGGTCGTGCTTTGCGACGTAAACGTCGACGGTTAATTAATTAAATAAAAGTTTTTTATTCAATTCCCTGGCTGCAAAATCTCCTATGCCCAAATCAAAGTCTACAGGCACTTCTCATCCCTAGTTTAATAAAAGTGGGTATAAACTACCCATCATAAACTGATTAAATATTAAAATTTCTCCCTTCCCATATTAATACATCAAAATTTTGTTTTGATCATGTTCATTCAGGCATACTAATAATCTCAAATTGATGTTTATAAATATTAATATATGCATCACAATAACTAAGATAAAATAATTTTTATTTTATTATTCAATATTGCGTCATCTTATTAAGTATACATATGTATAAATGTATGTGTGAATGAAATTGGGTTTTTCATTTACTGATATCTTGAATGAAACGGAAAACTTTGATTAAAGTTAGATGAGAGAAAAAAAAAACATTTATAAATGATCACTTGATAATTCAAGTGGGTATAAAAAAAAATTGATATCAAGTATCTTGCGCTATTTATTTTATAATAAATAATTTATAAAAAGTTTCTTGTTTGGGTGAATGCAAAATTTTCACTAAACTCTTGCAATTCTTTATTACTCTAAATTTTTGATTAATTTAATACTATTGTTATTTTTTATTATGAATTATTGTTTTCCTATCTTGGTTTTTCCCATATTCAAAATTTATTTGACATGCTTCATGTGTTATTATCTTTTATATATTTTTGCAATTCATTTATTACGTGTTAATTTTTCTCACCTCAAAATTTTATTTTATTTTTTTAATCAGGTATTTTATTTACCCGCACTATTATATCTCAATTTTTTTACTTTCTCTTATCTCTATATATATGTTAATATATATAGAAAGTATTGGATTCGTGTCAAAAATTCGATGTCGAGATTTTGATGGATATACACGTTTTGAGGTCCCCTGAATCCAAAAAAAGTGGTTTTCGCGACATGGTCTGTCTGTGTATCTGTCTGTGAACAAAATATCTCAAGAACGAAAAGAGCTATGAGGTTGAAATTTTATATTTAAGTTAGGTACCCCCCTGGGACGTGACACGAAGCTTTTGAACAAAATCGGCCAAAGAGTACTAGTACTTTACTGATGCACTTTTTCAGTTTTTTTTCGATTTTCTCTAAATTCGCTCCAACGATTTTTTTTTAATTCAAAAATCAATTATTTTTTGGATTCTCTTAAAAATGTATATTCTCATTTTGTCATTGAAATCTTCTGAAGACTTACTCTTGTAATCCATAGAAAAGATAGGAAAAAACTACGTATAGTCAGCCTAATTATTCTAATTATTTGCCATTAGGATTGTATCCAAAAAAAGTGGTTTTCGCGACATGGTCTGTCTGTGTGTTCAATTTAAAGCTTGAAGAAATTCAGCTAGGAATGTGAAATTTTATATTTAAATTAGGCACCCACCTGAGACGTGAAAATAAGCTTTTCATCAAAATCGGCCAAAAAGTACTAGTACTTTACTGATTCACTTTTTCAGTTTTTTTTTTTCTATTTTCTCAAAAGTTGCTGATTTTGATTAAAATTCAAAAATCATTTATATTTTAGCTGCACTTTAAAATGTATATTCAAATTTTTGCCATTAAAATCTTCTGACTACTCTTGTACTTTTGAGGAAACATAGGAGAAATGGTTGTGTGATGTGCGACCTGTCACACCAGATTTTTTTATCTACATTTCATAATTTATTACTTTTTTTTTTATTAACCTAATTAGTAATTTTATTTTGTTCATAATAGTTAGATTATTTTGATGACCTTTTTGGAAATTTCATGGATGACGATTTATCTGAGCTTAGGGTAGTATTTTTTGCTCGATTTTTTACCCTTTCGGTATTAAAATTATTACACTATATACACTATATACTTGTGGCGTTCGTTCACTGTACTATGCGATTTTTTCTGGTTGGTACTTTAAATACTCAGCGTCATCAGAGGGAAAATTATATCATTTTGAGTATTGAAAACTTTTTTCGACAGTTGAGGCTATTTAGACCATTTAGACACCAGAGATATTTATTTAACTTATGAGATGTTTTACTAATATTTTTTTTTTTAAGAAAAAGACGAAGCCTTACAAGGGTCTTAAAAAGGTGCTGTCTTGGCATCCCTCTCCCTCTCTTCTTTTCACTTTTAATCAAGAGCTTAATAATAGTTGTAAAAATTCCTTAAATAATTCCTTACAAATTACCTAGAGCCTTTTATTTGGAAATTTACTCTTCTCTGTAAAATGATAATCTTATGATCAAGGTGATCCACCTATCAAATATCAAAAATGAACTCAATTAACCTTGTCTGTCTGACAAAGTAGAGTTATTTATAGAATTTGATTATTTTAATATAAATATTAATCTAGAAATTGTGTTTTTTGAAAATTAGATAAATTATCAGCAACAAGAATGTCGAAATAATAGTAAAATTAATTAGGAATGTTTTTAATAAAAAAAAGAGACTTGTGAAAAAAAAATAATAGTAGAAAAATTAATTAGTTTCGGAATTTCTTCAAGGCTTATTTTGTTCAAAAAAAAAAACCATTGTGTGATTTTATGAAACCACGATGCAAGTGAAACTTTTTAAAAATTATATTTTATCAATTTAAAAATTGAAAAAAATTATTCTCACAATTATTTTTTTATAATTCGTCATATATATTAAATTTCAACTTTCGTATTATTGTCGTCATGGCTTGTAGCGTCATGGCCTTTGACATCCGGCTTGTAACGCGACATGCTGAAAAGCGAAAAAGCGGAAAAATTTGAGGGGATAAAATAAAAGTTTCATTTTAAAATTATTTGAATAGGCCTACATTGATATCTCGTTTACAAAAAATTCATTAATTTTATTCTAACACTAAAAAGCGAACAGAGAGGGGGGAAAATCACCACCTCCTCCCACGATACATAAATATTTAACGATTACCTCTAATTTTTATTTATATATCTGCGTCATTAGTCAGGACTGATTGAAGATAACCATGGTGGTTAAAATTTCAAATATGACCTACTGTTTGAAATTATAAAAAATATTTTATATTCTTTATTCATTTGGTAGTGGAGAAGAATTACCTTTCTGTCTCGAACAGTGACGTCATTTCAGCTTTTTCTTGGGGGGACTTCCTGTGCTACTTAATTTATTGTATATACAAATAAACATATATACTTCTATATTTTTATCTATACTTATTGAAATTGTTGTATGTATCTATGGGCAAAGCTCAGAATTTACTATTGTCTTCCAAAGCCTTGAGGGGGGCAAATGCCCCTGCCCCCCTAAAATGACGTCCCTGGTCTCGAACCCACCGGAATAATTTTTGCTACCACCCTTATGTATTTCATCCAGCGAAAAATAATTTATTTCAAAGTATTATTATTTTTAATAGGTCTTGAAATAAATTAGGAATAGATATTTTATAGTAGCGTTTTTCAAACTGTGAGGCGCGGACTAGTCTAAGGGGAGGCGCGAATATTGGCCACCAAGATCAATTTTCCAAATGATTGCTAGTTTTATAAATAAAATAATAATCTGGGACGGAGGGTTTCCTTAATTAAAAACTCGATGAGTTGCAGTGGCACCATCAGTAGAGACGATGCCACTCAAGGGCGGATACAAGGGGAAGGGGGTAAAAGGGGTAATTACCCCCCCCCCCCCGAGATTTGAAAAAAATACTTTTTTTTTGAAAAAAAATTTATTTTTAATATAAAATTTTAAAAATTAATACTTAAAAATTTGATTTGTATTTATATTCTGGCAAACAAGTACAGAATGCGCCTTTAAATTACCGAAATTAAGAAAAAATAGTGTGTTGTGCGACCAGTCACACCAGATTACCCCCCCCCCCGAGAACCACCTCTGGATCCGCCCTTGGTGCCACTGCGGCTAAGTTGCCGTGTGTATGTATATGTGAATGTGAGTGTGAATGAGAAAAAAGTGTGAATGTTAAAAAAAAAAAAAAGATTGGATTAGGGGTTGAAAAATTGAAAAAAATGTTTTTAAATTTATTTTAGCTAAATCGAAGCCAAATAAATAGAAAACATTCATAAAATAGGGTTGATTATTATTTTGATTAGGGGGTGAAGGGTTGATTATTTAAGAAAGGCAGTGGAATATTCCAAATCACTTGTTGACATTTTTTTCCAGCTCTAAATATAGTTAGATTAGAGCAAACGGTATTTTTTTACTTTTAATAAAAAGGGAATTGTTATTTTGATCTATTTTATTCCTATAGAAAGACAAGTCTCTCTCTCGTTCAGTCGAGTCGAGTGCGTTGCCGGGCTGCAGGCGCTTCTATCTTTTTTGTGTTTAAAGTGAATCAAAGTGAATAATTAACATAGTGTAACCCACCCTGACCACTCCGTCAGCCAACACACCCTCTTGAGAGACTTATTAAAGGTAATTTTTATGCATTTTATCGTTGAAAAAAAAAATGATAGAAGCAAATAATTTGACTGCGAAAAACGATTCTTTTGAATATTAAATTAAATATTTTGTATTTCACTAAGGGTAGAGGGAGAATTTAAGCCGTTGAAAGAGAGGGAGGGCGAGTGTAGGTGTCTTGAAAAAAAATTAGTTTTTTATTTTTTATCTTTTTTTTTAAACACTTTCTCATTCAAACTAACGCTCACACACCCATTCACATAGTCTTTTCGGCAATTCAGGCCATATAAGACTTTATACGATAACCGTTATTAATTAATAATATACATATTGGGGGTCCAGGCAATCTTATTTAAGCAATTTGGTATCCAAATTTTATCTTTTCTTAAGTCACTATTATTTACCATTATATTCTTTCCATATGGCCTATATTTTTGTTAATCAAATTTCCTTAATATACTTTTACACAGGGGTGGAATAAGGGTTGAAAATTAAAATAAAATAAAAATTAAAATAGCCTAATTATTTATAAATGTATTCAAATTATTTTGAGAGTAATTTCTTGGTGAAGGCTCGCATTTCCTTAAAGGGCGGGGGGAGGTATGAAGGCATTAACTAGGGGGGTTAATGCCCCATCCCCTATAATGCACAAAGATATTAATGTTTTTTAATACTTTTACTAAAAAATAGGTGCATTCCGTTTGAGTTAAAATTTATATTCAATATTTAGCAAATACCATAGTGGGGTAGAAACATTTTAATGTCATTCTATAATTTCTTATTACTGGGTCGGAATTAATTTTTGAAGATTTCGAAACACTCATAAAGAGATAATAATAACACTGGGTAACTCAGGAACCCATCGAATCCCGTGCAGAATATTGTAGGGATTATTTCATTAGGTAAAAAAGTAAGATATGATTAGTCCACTTAGAATTTTACTGGGGTGAGTTACCCCACCTTTTTGCATTATAGAACTAATCCGGATTTGAATTTTTACTTTCTCTTACCTATATGTATAAGTTAATATATAGAGAGAGAAAGAGAGAAAGTATTGGATTCATGTCGAAAATTTGATGTCGAGATTTAGATGGATATACACGTTTTGAGGTCCCCTGAATCCAAAAAAATGGTTTTCGCGACATGTTCTGTCTATGTGTCTATGTGGGTTCAATTTAAAGCATGAAGGAATTGAGCTAGGAGGTTGAAATTTTATATTTAAGTTAGGCACCCCCCCCCCCAGGGCGTGATAATAATATTTGAGAAAAATATTTTTCTTCAGGAATGAAAGTTAGAAAAAACGAATCCAGAATTTTTTCCTTAAAAAAATATATGATAAAAACTAACGTTTCGGGTTTGTTCAAAGCCATCCTCGGAGCTGTTAGTGGTCATCCGAGGATGGCTTTGACCAAAGCCGAAACGTCAGCTGTTAAAATATATTTTTAAAGAAAAAATTCTGGCTTCGTTTTTTCTAACTTTCATTCCTGATACAAATTCCACCAGCCATTAAATACCCTTATACCAGTGTTTTTCAAACTGTGAGGCGTGCCTCCCTAGGGAGGCGCGAATATTGGCCACCAGGACCAATTTTCCAAATGATTGCTAGTTTTAATATAAATAAGAATAAATAAAAAAAATATTTTTATATAAATTTAAATTTTTTAGCATTAAAAAATTTTTTTTTTTGTATTATTTTCTAAAATGGGGGGGGGGGGGGAGGCGTCATAAGATTAATTATTTTTAAGGGAGGTGTGTTAACATAAAGTTTGGAAACCACTGCTTTATAGTCTGTATATTTCTTACATAAAAAACAAATAACTACAAATCAACACTTGACTATATGTGTAAGAGAATGACAAAGGATTTTCACTGAAAGGCCTAAAAGATAGGCAACCACTGGCAAGAGAAAGTTGTGTGCTGTGCGACTAGTCACACCAGATTTTTATAATTATATTTACTTAATAATTAAGGGAGATACGGGTCGTAAGAGATAATTTTTTACCACATTTGGCTGATTAAATGACAAAAAAATAAAGAGATGTTTTCAAATCTTCTCAATCCCACTCAATCTCTATTAAAAGAAATCTCGGAAAGGGAAGCAAATATACTTGAAAACATCGATGGACCCAATCAATAAAATCTTTCTTCAATCAAATTAATAATAAAGCAATTAAAAGAATTGAAGAAGCCTCTCTTCAGATAATTCGAAAAATAAAAAGGAGCTTGGAAAATTTTGAACTTGAACAAACGAATATGAATGAAGATTGAGGAAGGCACATATAATATTTTAACGCCATGAAGTTGGGGGGATATAAGCTATAGTTCCTAAGATCTAAATACTTTTGTTTTTAAATTCTTTATAATCCGAAAGACTAAAATAAATGCAAAATGAAAATTCTGCATTGAAATATTGTAAAAATCATTTTAAAATTTTACATTAAATATAAATTTTTTTAGGACATATTTCATAAAAAATACTATTAATTATAACATTTGAAACAATATTCCGTGCTTAACTCAATTTTTAATTTTTTTTTTTTTTTTTGGCGCTTGACACACTAATGCATAACAGGGTCCATATATGAATATGATTTTCGTCACGCATTTTCATCAATTGAACAGGAAAGAATATTTTTCTAAAAAAAAAAGTTTTTTTTGACAACAAAAAGCGTTTCAAGATAATTATGAATCAGCCTAATATTTTAGAATCCTTGTTAAGGATCAAAGTCTTCTACTTCTTTCTTTGTAAATATTTCAAAAAGCAATACCGGTATAAAATATAGACTACATGAAGTCGGATTACTTGACCCAAAAAAAAAATCATCGTTATCATTTTGCTTATCATTTGTACACATATTATTATTTGAAAATGCATTTTTATCTTTAGAGAAATTATCAAAACAATTATTTGCTAATATAATTAAATCTATCTCTAAAAATTTAATTTCATTCTCTTAAGAGAAGAGATTATTTATTTATTATCGTTATAAGTAGTTAGGGGTCGTCCTCATATTACGTAACGCGTTAGGGGGGCTGGGGAGGGGTCTGGACAAAACGTTACTAATTGTGACATGTAGGACCCGGGGGTTTCTCTAAACGTGACATATTTTATCATCTGCTGCTCCTGTACTTATCCTTCCTAATTTAGGAATAGCATTTTTTTATAATTTTCTTTGATTCAGGGTGTATCAAAGTAGAAGCAAAGAAAAAGAATTCAGAAACATTCGCGGACCTTAATAATTGCAAAATTTCTGATGCTTTTGTTATTCCGTATATTTAAGGTGCGCGATTCGAAAAGCCGTTAAAACACGATTGACTCGAGGCGGCAAGAGATGGCATTAGTTTTTCCCATAGGAATACAAGGGATTTATTCCATTTCATTTGAAAGATTCCAGCTAATTAATTAAGGGTAGAAAATTAATTATTTTTTAACACAATGATTACTAATTTAATTATCTATAACTTATAGAGCGGATTTTTTAAAAATATCTTTTATTTAATGCGATTAATCTAAAAAAAAAAATTTATTTTTTCGAAAATCAAAAAAAGGGCTTCTATAAGTTGTAGATATTTTAAATAGCTTTAATTTTAAAAAAATTTGAGATCGAAAGCTTCAAAATTGTGGCCGCTGGAAACTCCCAAAATTAGAACCCCGAAAACGCGCACCTTAAACTAGAAATATAAACAAATTAAATTTTAATTATAATTTATTGATACATAAGAATGTAATTCGTTATTTGAAAGGATGTTTAGCTAACTCAGACTAAAAGACCACATATGTTGTTATTTTCTCCAGAACTAATTGGGGTGTTGGCGATTTTGATGACACCGAGAAAATTAAAGGGGTTTTCTTTTGAAGTCTTAGAATGAGAATTAGATTATTTTCATTTAATCTTGATTTAGGCACACCACACTTCCTCAATCAAAAAAAATTCTTGCAAGCCTGTTAAGAATATCTTGTTTTCATCTTTAATCAACTGTTTGAAGGATTTTTGTAAATATATATATTAAGTCCAAATTAAGATCCTTTCTTTCGTAAGAAGAAGATAAAAATAAAATCGCGAAGCGAGGAAACAGGAAACATGAAGGACAGAGGGTGGATTCGTTACTACGAGATCCCGACGTCTCAATTAAAGGGTCTCAAAGCCCCCAACCAAATCCGCTTAAGTTGGACGACAAGTCAAATAGAATGGACGCAAAATTAATTACCAACCAAACACGTGGGCATCTTAACGTATTTTTTAGTACTTTTGTTTGGTTAGATCATAGGTTTTCAACTTGGGCGATGACGCCCCCTTTTGGACGTTTGAGACTTTCGGGGGGCGATAGAAAACCCAGAGAAAATTAGGAGGTACTGAGATGACACCGAAGGGGCGTGGGCCGATTAAAAAATATAGTCTAAAAAAAGCAAAAAAATACACGTACTAAAGAAAAGTAAAAATTAATATCTTTTAATTTTTGTTATTGTAGGTTAATGATGATTGGGAAAGCCTGGTGTAGATAGATGATGAACAACAATTGAAACTGCTGGATGTATTTTCAGGCCAAATTTTATTCCACTATTCAGTCGACGTTTCGGGGGACTTAACGCCTCCCTTCATCAGGACTTATAACCACATTAGTCCTGATGAAGGGAGGCGTTAAGTCCCCCGAAACGTCGACTGAATAGTGGAATAAAATTTGGTCTGAAAATACCTCCAACAGTTTCAATTGTTGTTCATCGTTATTGTAGGTATTGTATTCATTTTTATCACGTGGATTTAGTACTGTAGCAATGATGGTAACTAAAAAGAGAAATCGGTTTCATGTTACTGAACTCGGCGTAAAAGTAAAATCGAGCCCTAGTAAAAAAATCTGGTGTGACTGGCGCACAGTACACAACTTTCTTTTACCTTCGGAAATCGAAAGTTGTGTTTTGTGCTTGTCACACCAGATTTTTTGTGTCGACATATATTTAGTTCCCGACAGTACGGAACATTTGAATTCCGATGTAAAATTTATAAACGTGGGAAAATATTTATATTTAGTTACCATGGCAACCATTTCTCCTGTCTTTCCTATGAAGTACAAGAGTAAAGTGGTCTTCAGAAGATTTCAATGACAAAATGAGAATATATACATTTTAAAGAGAATCTAAAAAATAATTGATTTTTGAATTAAAAAAAAAACCCCGTTGGAGCAAATTTAGAGAAAATCGAAAAAAACTGAAAAAGTGCATCAGTAAAGTACTAGTACTCTTTAATCGATTTTGTTCAAAAGCTTCGTGTCCCGTCCCATGGGGGTGCCTAACTTAAATATAAAATTTCAACCTCCTAGCTCTTTGAGATATTTTGTTCACAGACACACAGACAGACAGACCATGGCGCGAAAACCACTTTTTTGGACTCAGGGGACCTCAAAACGTGTATATCCATCAAAATATCGACATCGACTTTTTGACATCAAATTAATACTCCCTCTCTCTATATATTAACATTTATAGAGGTAAGAGAAACTAAAATGATTAAAACTGATTGAGGGATCCACACGCCCGCAGCAGGTTTACATAGTGAACCTTTAAGGACACACAATTTTCTTCTGGTCACTTTCGATCTACTGTGTGTGTCCCTGGTGTGGGCGTGTGTATCCCTGTGTGTCCCTAAAGGTTCATTATGCAGACCTGCTGCGGGCGTTTGGATCCCTCAATTATTTTTAATCATTTTTACTCAGGAGCCTGATATTACAAACTCCACAAAATGCATAAAATTCAACCTTCTCATTAGTTATGTCTTTTGAATGTTAATAAAAATATTCCTCGATATAACAAAGTATGCGTTTTAATTGCCCCAATTGAAACATTCGTCTTTGATTCTTCATTTTAAACTCAGAAATAGAATAGAGATCATATCCTATCTTACAACTACAATATAATATTACACATGTCGAATATATTCCTCTATTTCTGACATGTACATGATGAAAGGTAAGATAATTAAATTTAAAATTAATTAAAACGTCAGATGTTTATTTTTTATAATAATTATTTAATCTCTTGGAGATCGATTTCGCTATTACAGCGTTATACTCGTATATAATTGAAATTTTGAAAAATTAGTCGATATATATAGTAAAATTAAAAATTATTTATAGGTGATTAAGAGAAAAATATGATTTATAGTTTTGTGAATTATAAAAAATAAACATCTGATGTTTTAATTAATTTTAAATTTAATTATCTTACCGAAACTCCTCAAACGCTAATTTTTCGGCAAGGGTGCAGAATGGGGAAAAACAAAATAAAATTATTTATAATTTTCCCCAAATGAGTTTATTATCCTGATATTTCGAAGGCACAAAAGGCTCAAATGGCTTTGTTTATGCAAAAAATCTTGGCTGTCATTATAATGTTAGCAGAGTGTTATATGAGGTATAACAATGCCTTTTATGTTAAACTATTGTAAAAAAATATTTTGGTAACATTGTAATTATTTTCAGCTTCCTCTGAAGAAGAAGAGCCTTTTGTGCCTTCGAAATATCAGGATAATAAACTCATTTGGGGAAAATTATAAATAATTTTATTTTGTTTTTCCCCATCCTGCACCCTTGCCGAAAAATTAGCGTTTGAGGAGTTTCGGTCTACATTTCTCTCGGCATCACTCATTAAGCTTCAATTAATTATCTTACCTTTCATAATATTACATGTTTAAATATAATCGTGGTAATAGGTTTTTTATATTCGCGACAGGTGGAAAGTAAAATTAAGATGTGGGGGGGGGGGGTGTCTCTAGAAAAAATCATTCTCAAAGGGGGCGGTGAGTTAAATAAGATTGAAACATTATGGGTTAAATTAACCTGTTATCAGAACTTGTATTTTATTATTCTCTTTTTGAATCGCTTATTTCTATCGACTCCACACTAGAAGATTATTTTGTCCTTTAATAGCCTAAATTGTATTATCAATAATTCAAAGTAAATCCCTTATAAATCGCTATCAGTTGTTGTGTTCGCCGCCAGAGACCCCGGTCGTACAAATAACAATCGATTGAGACGTAAAGCGGGCTGAGCTCAAGGCAATATCAGTTGAAAACCCATCAACTCTCATTTGCTTTGCTGACAACTTAATAAAATATCCAATGAAACTCGTAAAACGAATGCAAATCAAAACGAAAACGAGCCAAAACCGTTGCTCTTCTTTGGTGTTGTTACTACTAGGTTTTAGTTTAAAGAAATAAACCTCCAATTTAAATCATTATATCTAACTGTATGGATATATTCTTTTTAAATAATTGAATTAATTATCTTAGCGATTTTTTTTTATCCTCTGGCCCCCAAAAGATAACATTTAATTTAAATAATTAATACAGTATGTATTTCAGAAGTTTGTAGCAGGGGCGTATATAAGGGGGGAGGGGCCGAGGGCCCGGCCCCCCCCCCCCCCCGAAATTTCCCAAACACATATACATATATGGGGATATTCAGACATCAGCGCAACAAATTTTTCCGCAGGATGGACAACTTTGGTTTCGCAATAGAAAAAATGTTCCGCAAAAAATTTCGTGTGAAAAAAATATAGTTTCTTAAAAAAAAAATTTTTCGCAGAAAAATTTTTGAGTTCGGGCCCCCCTCCCCGAAAAAAATTTCTATATACGCCCCTGGTTTGTAGTGTAGTCTGAATAATAATAATTATTATTATTATTTTTTATTCAGCACATAATAGATACAAAATAATATACATAATAAACAACATACACAATTTGTAATCCCGCTTAACATCTATGTACTGGATGAGTCCCAAGCCGTACCCTTATTGGGTTTTGGCTCTCCTTTCCTCCTCGACCCATCGCCTTTCCACCATCCTCAGCACCTTCATCAGTCCTTCATCCATTCTATCACCCTTTAATAGTCTCCACCAAGTTCTTTGATCCTCCCCCATCATCCTACCGACCTCCTCACATTCTCCAAAATGACCGTCGCCCTCCTCTCCCCCCCTTACAGAGTCTGCACATTTTTTTTTCTCCATCCTCCTCCCCCTCCCATCAGGTTACCACATCTCGCTCTCAGCCATAATCTTCTGTCCTCCTCCGTCATCTCTCGGTCCCTTAGATAGGCTTCCATCCCGATTTCCTTTTTAATTAAGTTATAATGTTTGCAGTAGGTGGAATTATCCACTCTACCCCAGTCCGCCTGTATCGTCTGGTCCATTTTTCTCCTCAGCATTTCTTCCATTTCTTCCTTTCTTTCTGAGCTGGACTGGTCGCTTAGCCAGTTTTTATATTTTCCTGGAAGGCCCAATCTTTCCATCTCTCTTGCCATTGCGTTTCCCCACGCTGTACCACAGCCATTTTCCAGATCCCTAACTATCTGGCGTATACAGATCTTTGGCCACCTCTCCTCACTCATCGCCCCGATATGCTGTATGTTTTAATAATAATTAAAATTATAGGATTTGTTAATTTGTGTTTAGAATTTTTTTTTAAATTCAAATTTTATAATTATTACTTTCTCTTATATATATATGTTAATATATATAGAGAGCAAGTATTGATTCATGTCAAAAATTGGATGTCGATATTTTGATGGATATACACGTTTTGAGGTCCCTGAGTCCAAAAAAGTGGTTTTCGCGTCATGGTCTGACTATGTGTGTGTCTGTCTGTGTGTTCAATTTAAGCATGAAAGCACTTTTTTAGTTTTTTACGATTTTCTCAAAATTCCCTTCAGCGATTTTGATTAAAATTCAAAAATCAATTATTTTTTAGATGCTGTTTAAAATGTATATTCTCATTTTGCCATTGGAATCTTCTAAAGGCCACTTTGCTAAGAGAGTGAAATTTTATATTTAAGTTAGGCACCCCCCCCCCCCTGAGGCCTGAAAATAACCTTTTGAACAGAATCAGCCAAAATATACTACAGTTAGTACTTTATTGATGTACTTTTTCGTTTTTCTCAAAATTCGCTCAAACGATTTTTTTTTTTTTAATTCATAAATCAATTATTTTTTAGATGCTCTTTCAAATGTATATTCTCATTTTGCCATTGAAATCTTTTGAAGACCACTTTACTCTTGTACTTCATAGAAAAGATAGGAGAAATAGTTGCCATGGTAACAAAATATAAATAAGGATAGCGATTAGTAGTCAGGAAAAATCAAATCAGACAAAAACCTAGATCAATTTTTATCAGATTTATTTGATCGTCGACGTTTCGGACGATTGATTGTCCTGAGGAAGGGCGCGACTGGCGTCCGAAACGTCGACGATTAAATAAATCTGATAAAAATTGATCTAGTTTTTGTCTGATTTGATTTTTCCTGGCTACTATTCGCTATCCTTATCAAGTTAAACAGCCATATTCTCCACTATCTTTACAAAATATAAATATTTTCCCAAACTTTTAAATTTTACACCTTGAAATTCAAATATATCGGCGGAAAGTAAATATATGTCGTCACAAAAAATCTGGTGTGACAAGCACAGAACACAACTTAAGATTACCTTCGGTTGTGATCTGTGCGACAGTCACACAAGATTTTTAATTAATTAATATGTATAATATTTACAAATCAAATGTTGAGAGAGAGAGATGCAATGGTATTTAGTTAATTTCAAAAACCGTACCGTATTAATGTAATAGAAAAAAAATCTTTCAATTTCTATTAGCAGCAGAATTTACTCCTTTTCTTCTCTACCTTCAAAAAGAGTATAGTTGTTTTTGTTGTTGTTATAATTTTGGAATTGAGGTTAAAAAGTCAATATTTTATCAAGAAAGGGTGAACGACCCAATTGCATCACAAATCAAACAAATTCAAAGTCATAATTCTCGAATATTAATGCATTTATTGAAAATGTACTGATACTGAGAAATCTATACTTATATAATCTCCTCGTGCCTGTCTTGTTCCGGGATTTGATAAATTAAATCGTACGAGATGCCACAAATTCCTCTTTTAAAATAAATTTCTATCATTATTTTTACTTTCTCTTACCTATATATGTTAATATATATATATATATAGAGAAAGTATTGGATATATGTCAAAAATTCGATCACGTTTTGAGGTCCAAAAAAGTGGTTTTCGCAACATGTTGCTGTATGTGTGTCTATCTCAAGAACGAAAAGAGTTAAGAGGTTATAAATTTATATATAAGTTAGGCACCCACTTGAGAAGTAACACGAACAAATTCGGACAAAAAGTACTAGTACTTTACAGTTGCATTTTTTTAGTTTTTTTCGATTTTCTCAAAATTCGCTACAACGATTTTGACTAAAATTCATAAATCAATTATTTTTTAGATGCTCTTTAAAATGTATATTCTCATTTCGCCATTGAAATCTTCTGAAGACCACTTTACTCTTGTACTCCATAGAAAAGATAAGGAGAAATGGTTGACATTGTAACAGAATATAAATATTTTTCAGTATATAAATTTTACATCTTGAATTCAAATGTACGTTACTGTCGGAAACTAAACATATCTCGACACAAAAAATTTGGTGGGACAAGCACAGTACGCAACTTTCTCTTACCGAAGGGTAAAAGAAATTTGTGTGCTGTGCAATCAGTCACACCAGATTTTTTTGTTAGTTTTAATGAAAATTTAAAAAAAATATCTTTGACATGGTCTTTTAATTGTTTTTTTTTTCTTTCATTAAAATGTCTTGTTGAGAAGTTATTTAATTAAAAAGAAAAAAAGTAAATTGTTATCTTTTTTAATTTTCATGTTTTATACAAGTTGATAAGTTTGTCGCTAGAGTACAGCACCATTCAAGAACAGTTGAGATGTGGTCGAATTTTGAATTGTAGAAAATAAGGGGAATATTTATTTAGTTGTTTGGACTGGATGTTGAAATTAAATAGGATAAACAAGTGCTGGCCTTTTCTCCTATTTATCGATTTATTAATTTTATTATTGATTAGAACCACGATTCTCAATTTCTCAATTTTCTTTTCTATCGATAGTGCCTACACCTCTCTCTTGAATTATATAATAGTGTATTAATTTTGTCATTAAATTATTTCGAAAAATTTCAGGAAATTGACTTAATTATTGTCAAATTTTGTGCGATTTTACGTGATTAATAACATTAAGCATTATATTATAATTTATTTTAAAGAATTATTTATTTAAATTTCTTCATATTGAAAAATAGACTTGGAATTTTTATAACTTTTTTCTCTTCAGCGACGCCTTTGAGGGCGGGGGGCAAAGCTCAACTAGGGCGCCGTTTTTCGTTTGACCTTTTTTTTCTTACAAGGGGAGTGCATGACCTTCATAACACCGATTTGAACGAAAATTTTTTTATGTGTAGTATTTAATGAAAAAGAAATTCTGTTAAAGCGAGAAGGCGCACTACTCAACCGTTCGTCTTAAAAAAAATGTTAAAGATTTTGCCAGCATGCCTTATGCCGTTGCTAGCAATAACATTAACAAAAGCCGCGGTGGCTAAATCGGTAAGGTTCATTCTTTGTAAACAAGAAATCTCGAGTTCGAATCAGGCCTTATGCAACTATTTTTTTTTATTTATTTTTTTTTTTTTAATTATTAATAAAAAAAAAAAGGTTTCTTTTAATTAATGGCTTTTAATTTTTAACTTGTTTTCCAATATATTTAAAAAAAATTATTATACGAGAAATATATTACTATTAATTGAACATATAAATAAATTTAAAATTAACATATTAACATTAATTGTAATAAAAAATACATAAAAGTCCAAAAATATAAGAGCGAAAATGAATCAAAGAAATATGTAAAGCATTATACGAATTTGAATCAGGGGGGCAAAAATTTTTTTTTAAGAAAATTAAAATAATTTAATATGTTCAAATACTATAAAACAAAAACAATCTACTATAAAACTTTAAAAATTTTAAATAAAATCACAATTTTAATAAAATTAAAATTTAAAAAAATTTGCTAATGATTTTATCAAAAGTTTTTGGAAAAAATTTGGAAAAAAATGAATTTCTTACTCTTTTAATTAATTTAGAAGATTTTATTTTTCAAAAGTAAAAATATATCATTTTTAAAAATAAATGAAATAAGACATATTGCCCCCCTCTGCCCCCTCTATAGGATGCCAGGGGGAGGGCAATGTACCCTTGCCCCCCCCCCAGTTCCGGCGCCTATGCATAATACTCTTACAATGTTAATATGTTAATTTTAAATTTATTTATATGTTCAATTAATAGTAATATATTTCTCGTATAATAATTTTTTTTAAATATATTGGAAAACAAGTTAAAAATTAAAAGCCATTAATTAAAAGAAACTTTTTATTTATTTATTAATAATTAAAAGAAAAAAAAAATAAATAAAAAAAAATAGTTGCAGAAGGCCTGATTCGAACTCGAGATTTCTTGTTTACAAAGAATGAACCTTACCGATTTAGCCACCGCGGCTTTTGTTAATGTTATTGCTAGCAACGGCATAAGGCATGCTGGCAAAATCTTTAACATTTTTTTTAAGACGAACGGTTGAGTAGTGCGCCTTCTCGCTTTAACAGATTTTCTTTTTCATTAAGTACTACACATAAAAAAATTTTCGTTCAAATCGGTGTTATGAAGGTCATGCACTCCCCTTGTTAGTAGGACGTGCGGATCTCATCCGTTGGACCTTTTTTTTAGTAATTTTTCTCCGGATTGGTGATATACAATGAATTTATTATATTATGAAATTTAAAAAAAAGCCGGAGATTTTGGGAAAAAGTCAGAAATTTCGGGGAAAAAAAAACCGGAGATCATGGGCGTAACTAGAGAATTTGGCTGGGGGGGGCCATGGGACCAGCCATCCTCGCTCGGGGGGGGGGGGTGCATGGGACCAGCTATCCTCCGGTGGGCCTGGAAAGCCCCATATTTTCTCAATTTTTCTTGGGGCAAGGAGCTTTCTGGGGGGGCCACGAGCCTTCTGGGGGAGGGGGCCAGGCCCCCGGCACCCCCCTAGTTACGCCCATGTCAGAGATTTAGGTAAAAAGCCTGGTATATAGTATTTTTAAAGTGAAAATTTTATAATAAATTCATTTTAAATAGTAGAATTCGAGTTGTAATATAATTTTAAAAGAAAACTATCAATTTTTACTTTCTCTTATCCAATATATGAAATATATAGAGAGAAAGAATTGTTTTTTAGACAATCTATGAAAAGAATATGATAAAATCACCGTCCATGGGCTCTATCTTAGATGCCCTAGGGCGCCTATGTCGGTTTCGAGGGGCGCCGAAGGCTTGATTCGCCTGGGGTGGAGGAGGGGGGGGCGAGTCCCCCCTTGGCTCCCCCTAGATACGCTACTGCTACTCCCCTATTATTTAAATGGCATTTAAGAAAATTATCTATTTTTTCATGAAATCATTATCTATCTTGAAACGATAAACAGCATGTCCATATTTAAAATTTTGAAATCCTCTATTTAAAATTTTGAAATCAGTAATTCTACTTAATGATATTTAAAGAGAAAAAAAATGTTTATAATAATTGATATTCTTACGTTTATGTAATCATAATATGCCACTTGAGGGAGAAAATATTGACGGATATTTAATATCTAAAACAATTTATTTTTTTTCTTTTCCCCCAGTTGACTTTTTTCATTGCTAGAAGATGGATCTAAAAAAATTACTTTTTCTCATATTTCTTTTAAATTCTTTTAATTTTGGAATTTTTTTTAATTTTAAAATAACTTTTGGCGTTAAAAATCTAATAAGTGAGATCAAATTATATGAAAAAGAAAAATTTGATTCTTTTCTCGAGATATGTCGCCAACATTTCAATTTGGAGCAGCCGATTAATGTTTTAATATCCAAAAAGATAGATATATTTTATTATTCCGCTATGGCGAAAGAAATGCAACTGCATCTCAACACCAGCGTTATTGTGAATGATATTGATAAATACATTAAACAAAAGAATCGATTTGAAAAAGGATCATCAAACTGGCTTTTATTAACCATTATAATTGATATTTTTCATCCAGAAGATAATATAATCTTTTACGTTGACACAAAATCTATCCATTTGAATGATAATTGTAAATATTCAATTAAGGAATATACGAAGAAATTTCCACATGCTGATAAAATATTTTGGCTTTTATTTCGAATTGTCTTTTTCGTTAAATACAGTGACAACTGTAATCCTGATTATAAGATTGAAATTCGCGAACCGTGGGCTTTAACAACTAAAGAAATCTATAATTTAAAATATGCGCATTTTAATCGAAAACCCAATTTCCATTTATTTTCTTTTTATTATACATTCTCAATGGAAAATTTTTTATATGAAATATATTCAGGTTTTCATA
The DNA here is from genome assembly GCA_023213315.1 of Euborellia annulipes. NCBI lineage: Eukaryota > Metazoa > Arthropoda > Insecta > Dermaptera > Anisolabididae > Euborellia > Euborellia annulipes. The sequence goes on along the minus strand of JAKCPI010011798.1, from coordinate 42,340 downwards.
AAATATTTGTACCATACTTAGAAGAAAATTTCAATATGACAATAAAAGGAAATACTCATTTATCATCAGGTAATTTGGAAACAGTTAATCGATTTGATTTCGTATATATCGTACATGATAAGATGTTTTCTGATTTTGAATTTAATCATGTCATGTCTTTTGGAGAAGTCAAATCGTTCTGTTTTGTTGTTCATAAAAACGAGGGGATTCCCGTTTGGCTCTCTCTAATGAAGAACATCGAATGGTATTTTTGGCCATGTGTCGTGTTTACATGGATCTTCTCCGTCTTTGTTTTCTTCATTACAAATTCATCAAATGCTCTTACAAGTTGTTCTACCATCTCTAATTTGTATGTTTCGAAAAAGATTACTAATAATATTAAAATGAAGAAAACTTCTCAAAGGTTCCTAGTTGCACCAATAATACTCACCTCTCTGATGATAATTACTGGATTCTATTCTGCTTTGTACACGTATCTCTACATCCCAGAGGAAAAACAGCAGATAAATTCACTTTCTGATTTACAAGACACCAAATTAGTTCTGCTATGCAATGATTATCTAGAATGTCATCATTATTTTTATGATAGATTCAGTATAAAAATCGACGAAATGAAAATTCGAAAGATTCTAAAACGTTGGGAGCCGATTGTCAAAAATGAGTTTCTAGAAGACAAAAATACTTTTAGAAATATAAAAACGCAAAATTACAAATATTCGTTATTAGACTTCTACCGAAACACAAGCGTATTTCTGTTAACAACATGTGAGCACGCAAATATTATTCGTCAAGTGGATATTTATTCAAAAAAATTTCATATAATTCCTGAGAAGCTGGTTTCATTTCCAATTAAAGTAACACCAGGAGCATTTGGATTACCGTTTTTTGTTGAAATTGTAAAAAAAATGAACCTATTTTTTGAAAGCGGAATTTCACAATGGTTTTCAACGATGGAACATTGGAAGCAAAATATTTTAAAACTATTAACAATCCACGAAAAAGAAGACATCTTTAAACCTCTTTCTTTGAATGATTTGAAATTTGCTTTTGGGCTCTTTTTTATTGGCATTGCAATTTCTACATTGGTGTTCATCTTTGAATTTATAAAAAAATAAAATTTCTTAGTTTTTTTATTTATTGCAGTGGTCCCAATTTTTTTTTTTTATATATATTTGCATAAAATCCACTTATTTACGTCACGAACTTTTCAATTGCTGTTTGTCGATCTTTTAGTAATATACATCCGCGCTGAAGTCCCTATACTGCAATTTGGTTCGAACAAAAATTGCTACATTTTTTGTCTCAAATTTAAAGCCTAGCTTGAGCCTAATTTTACATTATTTATTAATTAATTTGCGAGTATATTTTACATATAATATTATATGATTTGGGGGGGGGGGGGGCACTAAAAGCGTATTGTGCTCCGGGCGCGAGTTAAAGTTCGCTACGCCACTGTGTATGTATGTAATTTTATATAATTTTTATTGTTTTCTTAAACGACCGCGGCCCAGTTCTATTACCTCGGCCCGCGGGTTGGGAACCGCTGATTTATTGAATGGCGAATTTTTTTTCTCAGATAAATTTGAATAAAATGCACTTATTTACTTCACGAACTTTTCAATTAGCAATATGTTTGTTATTTGTGAAAATGTAATTTTTTTCTTAATACAAATTACATTTTAAGATTAAAAAATATATTATCTATTAAAAGTATTTAAGCTATCAATCGTAGACTGTAGTAGAAGAATTATCTATATATATAATGGAAAAATTAAAAACACTAGGTCATAAGTTTCAATGTTCTTTATTAATTCTTGATTTAAAATATTCACATTATAAATTTGTAAATTAATAAAATGTGTTTTCAAATATTTTATTCTTTTCATTCCCCAAAGGTTTGATTGAGAGAAATTTAGTATTCAGCATTAATCATATAACTTAATATAGTTTTATTTGATCTTTGTGTGAGTTCGCAAATCTTATAAATGTGAGGTGGTTAGTTAGCTGAGTAGATCTTTCATCCCTTAGTACTACAAAATCTTATAAAATGAAAAATTGCAAAATCTTTTATCGGTCTTTATGCTTAATAAACATACAAAAAAAATCTGGTGTGACAAGCACAGCACACAACTTTCTCTTACCTTCGGTAATCGAAGGTTGTGTTCTGTGCTTGTCCCATCAGATTTTTCGTGTCGACATATATTTAGTTTCCGCCGATATATTAAAATTCAAGATGTAAAATTTATAAGTATGGGAAAATATATTTTGTTACCATGGCAACCATTTCTCCTATCTTATCTATGAAGTACAAGAGTAAAGTGGTCTTCAGAAGATTTCAATGGCAAAATGAGAATATACATTTTAAAGAGCATCTAAAAAATAATTGATTTATGAATTTAAAAAAAAAATCGTTTGAGCGAATTTTGAGAAAATCTAAAAAAACTGAAAAACCTCATCAGTAAAGTACTAGTACTTTTTGGCAGATTTGATTTATTTTCACGCTCCAGGGGGTGTTTAACTTAAATATAAAATTTCTACCTCCTAGCTCACTGCTTAAAATTGAACACACACCCACCCATAGACAGACCATGTCGCTAAACCACTTTTTTGGACTCAGAGGACCTCAAAACGTGTATATCCATCAAAATCTAGGCTTCGAATTTTTGACATCAAATTAATACTCCCTCTCTCTATATATTAACATATCTAGAGGTAAGAGAAAATGAGTTTTTAAAGAAGAAATTATTTTTAAATACTTTCTTTACTTCAAATGGGAAATTATAAAATAATCTCTTTGCCCTCACACACACACATACATTTCTCACACAGACGCATATATATATATATACTTTTCTATATGGTTTTCTACTTGTTTCGACAGGTCGAGAGCGGCTCTCTACCTTCTGCTTTTGTACGCTCGTCAGTATAGGCTGAGATGCCGACCTCGTAGCTGCTCTGTCTCCACGCTGCTCAGTTTCATCTCCTCAACTCCTTCATTTGGTGAGTAGCTCTTGAAATTTCAACAATTCTTTTTCATTTTTAAATTATAAATATGTTGATATATAAATCTTTGACAAATTCAAACAATTCATTTCATTCAATGCAAATGATGTTATTTTAAACTTAATAATTTTCACTTTTAATAAAACTAATTGACGCTAAGGCCGAATTCGTCAGGCTTGCACCTAGGCAGGGGCCTCCGCATAGTTGCGACCCCTTAGTCGCTGATGGACTTGTCTTTCCTTATAAACATTTTAAAAATACTCCCTGGTCGATCGTTTTTAGATAACCTCACATAATGAGGGTACCGCTGCGATTTATGGAGTGAAATTTTATATTTCCCCAACAGCACAAAATATTGCAGCAATGTTGCAGAAACATTGCGAATCTTGGCAACATTGCAGCGGCAATATTCCAAACTAGCAATATTGCTGTTTGAGCTGCAATATTGCATCAATGTTGCCGCAATATTGTCAACATTGAGCAAGATTGCAATATTCCGTGCTGTGTGGGTTGTGCACCTCTTTGAAAGATGTTCTACAAAATAAAAAAAAATTTCATGGCTCTAGCTCTTATAATTTTGCTTCGGACAATTATTTTGGAGTTTAGGCTTTCACAGTTTTGTTTTCGGTTTAATTGTGGTTTATTTGTAAAAATTACAACGTTTCGGTCATTTTGTAGCCTTCTCCAGTTAAGATTACATCTGTTACAATCTCATTTGAATTGAGATTCAAATTGTAACTGAAGAAGGCCAGAGAATAAGTGACCGAAACTTAATTTTTACAAATAAACCACTGCAAAATTCTTTTATCAATGATTATTATATACTCGTAAATTCAATAGATTTTTTTTTACTTTCTCTTACCTCTATATATATATATATATATATATATATATATGTTAATATATATATAGGAAGAGAAAGTATTCGTATTCATGTCGTTGTCGAGATTTTGATGGATCTTCACGTTTTGAGGTCCCCTGAATCCAAAAAAGTGGTTTTCGCGACATGGTCTGTCTGTGTATCTGTCTGTGAACAAAATATCTCAAGAACGAAAAGATCTAGGAGGTTGAACTTTTATATTTAAGTTAGGCACACCCATGGGACGTGACACGAAGCTTTTGAACAAAATCGGCCAAAAAGTACTAGTACTTTACTGATGCACTTTTTCAGTTTTTTTCGATTTTCTCAAAATTCGCTCCAACGATTTTTTTTTTTTAATTCAAAAATCAATTATTTTTTAGATTCTCTTTAAAATGTATATTCTCATTTTGTCATTGAAATCTTCTGAAGACTTACTCTTGTAATCCATAGAAAAGATAGGAAAAAAACTACGTATAGTCAGCCTAATTATTCTAATTATTTGCCATTAGGATAAACCTTATAAGAAAAAAATAAAGAAAAAAACTTAATTAATAATCCCTCCAATTACCAGAGATCCATTTTCATTACTTGAAAATAAATCCTTCCCCATTAAACCCAATAACCTCTTCCTCTTCAAATTCTTTATATCCTGGCATCGCCCGGATCACCCCGACGTCTTCGTCGTCGTTTTGTTTTACGATCTTCTCGTATTCTCGCCAGCTCTTCGATTGAACAGGAGGCGTAAAGTTTTTCACAACGTGAATTGGCTAAACCAAGCACCGACGCCTTCAAATTGTCCATCCTTTCAGCATCTATGTTAGCGTTCCTTCCAAGAGCGCGCCCTGACACCCAGCTGAGGCCAAAACTAAAAATATTTCTTACATTACTTAAATGACATGCTTTCATTTGATTTAAAATACTAAATACCCATTTATTTGATTATGGTATAGAGTACACACCATCTCACACATGCATAGCTGGTCCATGGGCGTTTCCGCCTATCCCCACCATGAAAGAATATAAATCAATAAATATTAAGAGGATCATTTATTTATATATAAACGACGTGTGTTCGAAATTAATGTTTCTCAACATTTTTTATTTAAAGACTTCTATAATACTCGTTTATAAAATAATTTTCCTTATCTAATAACTCCTCCTCTTTCATGTACGTTCGACTAAATTATTTTAAAGATTTAATACAAGAGACAATTTAGATAATCTACTTTTACTAAGACTCTCCTTTTATGAGTGTTCTATCTAGTACAAATATGGGGGATGGTTTGATATTGATTTTTTTAATACAATTATCTATTACAACACAACATTGCAGGGGCGTATATAGAAATTTTTTTCGGGAGGGGGGGGTCTGAACTCAAAAATTTTTCTGCGGAAAAATTTTTTTTTAAGAAACTAAATTTTTTTTCACACGAAATTTTTTGCGGAACATTTTTTCTTTTGCGGAACCAGTTTTCCATCCTGCGGAAAAATTTGTTGCTCTGATTTCTGTATATCCCTATATATGTATATGTGTTTGGGAAATTTCGGGGGGGCCCCTCTGCCCCCCCCCCTTATATACGCCCCTGCAACATTGTATTAGAACATACCAGGGCTGATAGCCTTACTGGGCCTTGGAGTTATAACTTATTAATATGGGCTCTTCTTCCACAAAAAGGTTAAATTTTAAATCCGGGTCCTCACTCTAAGGAAAAATTTCTTGAAAATGTTGTGAGGCTTTTAAAATTGGGACTCCGACGGTTCGAGTTAAGGGCATGGATGGCCCTTTGAGATTCATCCCCTCCGCCCTTCTATCAGTGACTATGGTGCAAATTTATTCATTAATTATCTATTCATACAAATTTCATTGGATACGATCAAATAGAAAGATACCTAAATCTTTATTTTTTTACCTTAATAAGAGGAAACCAAGACTTATTAAAATTTTCATTTTCAATTAAAAATTTTTAATTTACTCCTCTATTCTAAAATGTCTTTACTATTGGAAATATTTTATTACCTACCATACATATCAATTGCTTTCAATTTACTTCTGTTAAAAACTAAAGCTCTTCTTTGAACTCACCTCCAAACTGGCATCCATATTCGTAGAGGACCGCTCAATTGCCTGGAGAGTCGATTACTCTCACAGAGTTGTCGACGTAGGCATTCCGGTGCTAGAGTTGCTGCGTCCATCGCCCTTAATGCAAGCAATGCTAACTGATCCCATTCATATAGTGTGTTTCCCGTCCATGGGTCTTTGTTGTTCTCTTCATCTTCGAATCGCCTCCTCCTCCTCCTCTTCTTCTTCTTTTTCTATCTCTAGTCCCAGATCCTCGTTTTCAATCTCGAGGTCTAGTAAGTCATCTTCTGTGGGCAGGAAATCCTCACTCCGACGATGTCGAACCACAAGTCTCATTGTAGAAGGTGCAGCCGTTGAAGTCACTGTACCCTGCAGTCATTTAGAAAAATTTTATTTCTACAATCGAGTTTTTCTTTATTGATTATCATTAAAATATTTTATTTAGCTACATTATCAATTTTCATTTACTTATAAGTAATTTTACTCACATTGCTGGTGAGGCACATAATTAGCTGGACCTTGAAGGCACCAAATGCAAGGAATGCAAGAGCAGTGAGCGCCAAGTCAAATAAATCTTTAAGCTTCATTCCTTTATCGGCTTTGTCATCTGACATCTCTGTTTCTTCATGATGATGATAAACCCAAACACCTCCGCCCCCGCCTCCACCTCCTTGCCAAGGATTTCCACTTGTTTGCCAGCCCCCACCTCCGCCACCGCCTCCATGCCAAGGTCCAGCTCCCGATGCTGAACCATAACCATGTGTAGATTCTGGATATCCGCCGGCGCTTCCGTAGCCTGATTCGCCGCCTCCTCCACTTGCGCCGCCATCCACTTTACCGAATTGGTAACCTCTGTGTGGAATTGACGGAAATGGATGGTAGACACCTAATGAAGGGAGATCACCTCCATAGCCAGCTAGTGGAGTTCTAAGTTCGGGAACTCCTTCATCAATTCTTACTGGATCGTCATAATGTCGATAGATATCCTCCAATGTTGTCGACCTGTTCAATTCATTTCATAAATAAAAACAGTTTATGGATAACGAAGAAGGGAAACTTACCGACTAAGCCAGTTCTTGTATCCAGTGGATCCCGTATCACCAATAAGTCCTTCCTTGGCTCTTTCTGCATGTCTTCCCTTACCCTTATGCCTTTTGGAAGGCGGCACTGCAGCCTCTCCAGAGCGTCTTTGTGGAGCCATCTCATCCAGAATCTGTTCGGCTACGAAACTTCGGCATAGATACTCGTTCATCATCTTTCTAGAATAGAAAAATTAGATTACTACATTCAAACTCCCTTTAGAAGGGGGATAATTTTTTCTGACATCAAATTTTTATTGCTTTGAAACAGCCAATTGACTAGACCTTGTGTTCATTTGAGAATAAGGAAACGCCCTTTCGTTAATGAAAAATAAAAGCTTCCGTCAATTACTTCTTGCTATTCTCTCATTTTTTCTATCACTCAGTTTATTTAAAATTGAATTCTATAATTTTAATTTTTTTTTTTTAATATTACCTCTAAATTCCGAAAGAAGGTGACAAATGGATAGTAAAAATCTGATATCGCAAACATGTAGTAAAAAAATCTGGTGTGACTGGTCTTACAGCACACAACTTTTTTTTTTTGCCCTTCGACAAGAGAAAGTTCTGTACTGTGCTTTGTCACACCAGATTTTTTTGTGTTGAGATATATTTATTTTCCGACAGTAGGCTACATTTATTTATTTTATTTTTTATTTTTTTTTATTTGACCCTTTTCGGCCAAAGGCCATTGGGTTAGGGTACATTTGAATTCAAGATGTAAAATTTATAAACAGAAAAATATTTATATTTTGTTATCATGGCAACCATTTCTCCTATCTTTCCTATGAAGTACAAGAGTAAAGTTGTCTTCAGAAGATTTCAATGGCAAAATGAGAATATACGTTTTAAACATCATCTAAAAAATATTTGCCTCAAAAATTTTTTGAATTTTAATCAAAATCGCTGAAGGGAATTTTGAGAAAATCGAAAAAAAAAAACTGAAAAAATACATCAGTAAAGTACTTGTACTTTTTGGCTGATTTTGATAAAAAACTTATTTTAACGCCTCAGGTGGGTGCCTAACTTAAATATAAAATTTCAACCTCCTGGCTCAATTCCTTCAAGCTTTCAATTGAACCCAGGCAGACAGACCATGTCGCGAAAGGTCCACACTTTTTTGGATTCAGGGGACCTCAAAACGTGTATATCCATCAAAATTTCGACATCGAATTTTTGACATGAATCCAATTCTTTCTCTCTATATATATAAACATATAAGCCCACATATATAATAAATATGTATAGGTAAGAGAAAGTAAAAATTAATTTGAAATACTGTATTTATAATTTTTATTAAATTTCTATTTAATTGAAACTATTTTACTCTGGTGTATCCCAGGTAAATAAAGAAACGTTGTAACTTATTTTTATAGTTAGCTGTCTTTTATATATTTTTTTTTTAATTTGCTCGTTAAGTAATAACTTAAATAATGGGTTTGTTTAAGATAACTGTGAATTTTGAAATTCATTTTTCTAATATCCCACAACGAAATAAGAGTTGAAAATATGTGAATAAACATACACACTTACGGATTTCAATAAATCGACATAATCGGTCGCCGAATCTCGTTCTTAAAAAAATAATTCTGTTAATAAATCCTACCTAATGATAATATTTATAAATGGCGTTTATTCAGCACTCACTATTCTAATTATCCCCTGGCCTCAAGTCTAGATAAAAACTAGAATATTTACCGATGAAAGCGCATCGTAGACATCGCGTGTCCGAAATCGCCTTGTGCATCACTGACCGTCTGGTTGGCGATTACCGGCATCCTGAATGAATCAACACCTTCAAGCATGAGTGAACCCGGGAGTAGCTCGCCGCTGAGCACATCTTGAAGCTGCAGACCCTTAACTAGGATTCCTCTGTACGCTAACACCAACCAGACTCCAAAAAACATGATCTTTGTTTCTTTCTCTTCTGCCTTTGACTGAAGGCAGAGCATAAATAGAGAGGACAATTAACGCGACACCAAACGCACTGGCTTGGAAATGCCACTCACCTCAACGGGACTTCGTTAATTGTCTGGATCTAATATGAAATGAATTTATTAATAAAGAAAATATTTTATTAAAAAAATTCTTGAATAAAAAGTTATTTCTGAATTGGACAAAAATTTTTTTTCTCTTTTCGGAATGTGATTAGAAATTAAAAAAATCTGGTGTGACTGGCGCACAGCACACAACTTTCTCTTACCTTCGGTAATCGAAAGTTGTGTTCTGTGCTTGTCACACCAGATTTTTTGTGTCGACATGTATTTAGTTTCCGACAGTACGTTACATTCGTTTTTCAAGATGTAAAATTTATATGTTAAAATATTTATATTTTGTTACCATGGCAACCATTTCTCCTATCTTTTCTATGGAGTACAAGAGTAAAGTGGTCTTCAGAAGATTTCAATGGCAAAATGAGAATATACATTTTATAGAGAATCTAAAAAATAATTGATTTTTGAATTAAAAAAAAAATCGTTGGAGCAAATTTTGAGAAAATCGAAAAAAACGTCGTAGCTCTTTTCGTTCTTGAGATATTTTATTCACAGACAGACAGACACACAGACAGACACACAGACGGACCATGTCGCGAAAACCACTTTTTTGGATTCAGGGGACCTCAAAACGTGAAGATCCATCAAAATCTCGACAGCGAATTTTTGACATGAATCCAATACTTTCTCTCTATATATATATTACATATATACATAGGTAAGAGAAAGTAAAAGATTACAATTTTTGATCATCAAGAAAGTCGAGATTATATGGAAGGGAGTGAGACTTTAAATAATGACCAACATCATAATAACAACAACAAAATATAACAATTAAATAACTTACAAGGGGGGGGGGGGTAAAAGGGTAATTACCCCCCCCCCCCCCCGAGATTTAAAAAAATACCTATTTTCGGAAAAAAATTTATTTTTAATGTAAAATTTTAAATATTAATACTTAAAAATTTGATTTGTATTTATATTCTGGCAAACAAGTACAGAATGCGCCTTTAAATTACCGAAATTAAGAAAAAATTGTGTGCTGTGCGACCAGTCAAACCAGATTACCCCCTCCCCCCGAGAACCACCTCTGGATCCGCCCTTGATATCTATACTGTATATATAATTCGCTAATATCCGTCTGTCATACTCTATTTGAACAACTTCCTGTTGGAATTTCGAAAACAAATTTTATATACTTAAAGAAGACTTTAGGATTACAGCAAATTTTTTTCCGCCCCGAAATTCTTATAATTTTTTGAGTTATTATTTGCTGAAGTTACGATTTCTCCCATTGATAAAGTATGATGATATTAGAAATGAAAAGCAATTTATGTATTCATCAATCAATTTAAATAAATAGGGGGTCTAATAACCAGAGATGTTGAAAAAGACCTTAAATAAATTTAAAAAAATGTAGAAGAAGCCCTGAAAATAAAACTAGTATATAATGGACGCCTCTCACATCAATTTAATTCGTAGATATTTCGACCTAATCGTGCCTAAAACTGTTTTTTCAATGCTTTTCTATGGATCAACGCACACCGAACAGGCAAAACAATTGAGCATGATTAAACATCATTGAACAAAATGTTTTGCCATTGAGCAAAAAATACCAACGCACACCGATTAGGCCAGCGTTTTCCAAACTGTGAGGCGCGCCTCCCTAGGGAGGCGAGGACTAGTCTAAGGGGAGGCGCGAATTTGGCCACCAAGTTCAATTTTCCAAATGATTGCTAGTTTTATAAATAATAAAATTTAGAAGATTCTGGGACGGAGTTTTGACGTGACAACGTCTTACAAATCATGTGTCTATAGAGGCAGGTTAGAGGGGCATGCACGAAAAAGTTTATCGGCTTGAATAACTCCTCTGTCTTAAGAGGTATAATTATGTGGAATATACGGTTAGAAAGAATGAGTTTTCAGCTAAAGATTTCACCATTTATTTTTTTCCTATCATTTTATTTTACCGCGCTACGGTAAATTCTAATTTGAAATTTTAAACCCCTGTAGATTCCGAACGGCTAATCCGATCAGACTAAATGAGATGTCATTTGGTGCAGAAAGAAAACCTCTAATAGAATAAATAAAAAAATCCCGAGTAATTAACTCGAAAATTAGTTTTTTTCTCGAAAAACCTCATTTTTTAGGCAAAAAAATATCGAAAAATAGCCCTATTTATGTAACGCCTAGCTACTTGGCCATAAAAGCTACATTAAATCTAAATATAGTTTTAGAAAGAGTGGTCCAATGCCCAGAGGTAATTTTTTCTTTTTTTTGATATGACGTTATTTTACCGCATGAGAGCACTCGGCGGGATTTCGTTTTTCGAAATTTTAAACCCCTGTAGATTCCGAACGACTAATCGGATCAGACTAAATGAAATGTCATTTGATGCAGAAACAAATCCTCTAATAGAATAAATAAAAAAAATCCCGAGTAATTAACTCGAAAATTAGTTTTTTTCTCGAAAAAAACCTCATTTTTTAAGCATATGTCGCCCTTAATGGATAAAAGTTTGGCCACACCTGTCATATATTGTTTCAATGAAAATGTTTGAACATGTTTATTAATGGGAACAAAGTACTAGTAAAAAAACAAAAAAAAAAAAACAATACTTTCTCTCTTTATATTTCAATATAACTTAGGTAAGAGAAAAATTTTTTTTTGAATTCAAGTAAAAGACGTTGTCACGTTAAAAAGCCACCGGCTGTGTAGAAGACACAGCCAACACCTAATTTTTTTAAATTAAAATAATAAATATGAATAAATAAAAAAAATATTTTTATATAAATTTATATTTTCTAGTACTAAAAATTTTTGTTTTTGTATGGGGGACGTCATACGATTAAAATATTTTTAAGGGAGGCGTTGTAATATAGAAAATTATACTATGTGTAAAACCCAAAGGCGGATCCAGGGAAGTTTTTCAGGGTTTTAATTTCTTTCTGACTAGACGCGAAGCTCGCCGAAGGCGATAGCATTGTTAATTATTTTATTTATTAGGATTGGATTTTAAATGGCATAAATAAGAATGCCTGGACCCCAACATGAATATATTATTAATAATGGTTATCGTAAAAAGTCTTATATGGCCTAAGTCGCCGAAAAGATTAAAAAAAAAAAAAAAAAATTCGATTAGGGGTTGAAAAATTAAAAAAAATGTTTTTTTTTAATTTTTTTTTAACTAAATCGAAGCCAAATAAATAGAAAACATTCAAAAAATAGCGTTGATTATTATTTTGATTAGGGGAGGGGGGGGGGAATGAAGGGCTGATTATTTAAGAAAGGCCTTGGAATATTCCAAATCACTTGTTGACATTTTTTTCCAGTTATAAATAAAGTTAGATTAGAGAAAAAAGTATTTTTTTACTTTTAATAAAAAGGGAATTGTTATTTTCATCTGTTTTATTCCTATACAAACAGAGAGAGAGTCGAGATTCTCGTTCAGTCCAGTGTGTGGCCTGACGGCAGGCGCGCTCTCTTTTCAAGTTGTGTTTAAAGTGAATCAAAGTGAATAATTAATATAGTGCAACCCACTCTGACCACCCCGTCAGCCAGCACACCCTTTTGAGCATCTTATTAAGGTAATTATTATGCATTTTATCGTTGAAAAAAAAAATTATAGAAACAAATAATTTGACTGCGAAAGATGATTCTTTTGAATATGAAATTAAATATTTTGTATTTCACTAAGGGTAGAGGGTGAATATAAGCTGTTGAAGGGGGGAGGGGGAGTGGAGGTGTCATTGAAAAAAAAAAATTAGTTTTTTATTTTTTAACTTTTTTTTTTTTAACATTCACACTTTTTTCTCATTCACACTCAACACTCACACACACATTCACACGGCAACTCAGGCCATTTAAGACTTTATACGACAACCGTAATTAATTAATAATATATTGATAATATTGGGGGTTCAGGCATTTCTATTTAAGCCATTTGGTATCCATTTCGGACTGCCATTATTTACCAATATATTCTTTCTATATGGCCTATATTTTTGTTAATCAAATTTCCTTAATATACTTTTACACAGGGGTGGATTAAGGGTTGAAAATTAAAATAAAATAATTTCAAAATAAAAATAAAAATAATTATTTATAAATGTATTTAAATTATTTTGAGAGTAATTTCGCGTTGAAGGCTTTCCTTAAAGGGGGGGGGAGGTATGAAGGCATTAACCAGGGGGTTAATGCCCCATCCCCTATAATGCATAAAGATATTAATGTTTTTTAATACTTTTACTAAAAAATAGGTGCATTCCGTTTGAGTTAAAATTTATATTCAATATTTAGCAAATACCATAGTGGGGTAGAAACATTTTAATGTCATTCTAAAATTTCTTATTACTGGGGCGGAATTAATTTTTGAAGATCTCAAAACTCTCATAAACAGATAATAATAACACTGTGTAACTTAGGAACCCATCGAATCCCGTGCAGAAGTTTGTAGGGATTTTTTTCATTAGGTAGAAAAGTAAGATATGATTAGTCTACTTAGAATTTTACTGGGGTGAGTTACCGCATCTTTTTGTATATAGAACTAATCTCAATTCGGATTTGAATTTTTACTTTCTCTTACTTATATGTATAAATTAATATACATATATATAGAGAGAAAGTATTGGATTCATGTCAAAAATTCAATGTCAAGACTTTGATGGAAATACACGTTTTGAGGTCCCCTGAATCGAAAAAACTGGTTTTCGCGACATGTTCTGTCTGTGTGTCTGTTTGGGTTCAATTTAAAGCATGAAGAAATTGAGCTAGGAGGTTGAAATTTTATATTTAAGTTAGGCACCCCCCTAGGGCGTGAAAATAAGATTTGAGAAAAATATTTTTCTTCAGGAATGAAAGTTAGAAAAAACGAAACCAGAATTTTTTCTTTAAAAATATATTTTAACAGCTGACGTTTCGACTTTGGTCAAAGCCATCCTCGGAGCTGTTAGTGATCATCCGAAGATGGCTTTTACCAAAGTTGAAACGTCAGCTGTTAAAATATATTTTTAAAGAAAAAATTCTGGTTGCGTTTTCTTCTAACTTTCATTCCTGATACCAAGTCCACCAGCCATTAAATACCCTTATACCAGCGTTTTTCAAACTGTGAGGCGCGGACTAGTCTAAGGGGAGGCGCAAATATTGGTCACCAGGACCAATTTTCCAAATGATTGCTAGTTTTAATATAAATAAGAATAAATAAATAAAATATTTTTATATAAATTTATATTTTTTAGCATTAAAAATTTTTGTTTTTGTATTATTTTATAAAATGGGGGAGGGGGGGAGGCGTCATAAGAATAAATATTTTTAAGGGAGGCGTGGTAACATAAAGTTTGTAACCCACTGGATTAGGCAAAAATGCTCAATGGCAAAAAACATTTTGCCTAATCGGTGTGCGTTGTCATTGAGCAAAACGTTTCGGTCTTGGACAAATTTAATAATCTATAGGCCTATATATAATTCGCTAATGTCCGTCCATCTGTCTGTCTGTCACGCTCTATTTAGGCCACTTCCAGTTGGAATTTTGAAATGAAATTTTATATGCTTAAAGAGGTCCTTCTAGGGATTACAGGCGGCTAGTAATTAATAATATGAAATCTTAATATTTATATTAAGGTTAGATTTTAATATTTTTTTAAACAATTTTTGCAGTCAGTGCATTAAAATAATAATAAAACAAACTCGTTATTTTATAAATAAGGATGAGAGAGGGGGGAGGGGAAGGGGGGCTGTTTCATTTGCGTGCTCTTACTCTCTTTGTTTATTGTACTATGCTCTATTTACTGCTAATGGCGCCGTTCTTTTGTCCTTAGTGAGCTCAAATCTACCAACTTGATTATTAATTAATGCATTTGAAAGAAATTAGCGAACTTAACTCAGCTATTAATAAAATCATCATTTTGCCTTTTTTTAAATCTTTATATAAGTTTTTAAACTGTTCTATCATAAGCGCGTGGTTAAAATTAAAATATTAATTATTTATTATGAGACAAATGAGGAAATGTTTAATTTTTTGACGTTGTATGCAAAATTGGATCATTTTTCAAATACACTTAGGACCTTTATATTGGTTAATTCGACCCACCGGAAAGTTTCTTCTTTCAAGGGGAGTGTATGGCCTTCTCCTCACCGATTTGAATGAAATTTACAGCGGTGACTAAACGTCACCATCTTCAGGAGAAATTATTTAGTCTCTATCTTTCTTTAGTCGATTATTTTTTACTTTCTCTTACCTCTATATATATATGTTAATATAGATAGAGAGAGAAAGTATTGGATTCATGTCAAAAATTCGATGTCGAGATTTTGATGGATATACACGTTTTGAGGTCCCCTGAATCCAAAAAAGTGGTTTTCGCGACATGGTCTGTCTGTCTGTCTGTCTGTGTGTGTGTGTTTACTGATGCTCTTTTTCAGTTTTTTTCGATTTTCTCTAAATTTGTTACAACGATTTTTTTTTAAATTCAAAAATCAATTATTTTTTAGATTCTCAATAAAATGTATATTCTCATTTTGTCATTGAAATTTTCTGAAGCAAACTTTACTCTTGTACTCCATAGAAAAGTTAGGAGAAATGGTTGCCATGGTAACAAAATATAAATATTTTTCCATTCTTATAAATTTTACATCTTGAAAATCGAATGAACCGTACTGTCGGAAACTAAATACATGTCGACTAGGGTTTGGACACCGGTGGAAACCGAAACCGGTATACCGGTTTCTTGGCTAATTTTCAAAAACCGAGAAACCGAGTTTTTCCCGAAAAACCGAATTCGGTTTTTTTTTTTTAATTTTTTCTTCAGTAATACTTGTATTCAATTTATAAATTAATCCGTGACCCATGGCTCAGAGAGAAGACATTAGATTAGCTTCTAGTGGCTTGGGGTTTTCGGGATCGCTTTCCTTCCCAATCGAGAAAAATTTATTTCATTAGAATTGGCTATCAATCATTTGAAATATAATAAATAGGGATGGGTTCTAAATGGCGTCAGATGCCGAAAAAGACTTTAAACAAATTAAAAAAAAAAAATTATAAATTATCTATATTTTTTCCCTTTTTTCCAATACTTAAATAATCTTTATATGATAATAGCGGAGTGGTCCCCGGGCTTGGTCTAGTTGGTAGCGTGCCTACCTTCTATACTGAACGTCGCGGGGTCGGACCCCAGGCAGTCCAATGATTTTATTTAAGCCATTTGGATACCAAACGGCCCCCAATAGATATATATTATCTCTATATATAACGGTTATCGTCAAGTCTTATATGGCCTAAGTTGCCGAAAAGACTGTGTGAATGGGTGTGTGTGCATGAGTGTGAGTGGGAAAAAAGTGTGTGTTTTAAAAAATAAAAAATAATAATAATTTTCTTTACATAATTAAGAAAAGGCAATGGTCCGTCGCAGGTTATTAAAAAATTTTTCTATTAAATATTGTTTTGAATATTTTTTTTTCCTTGATTTATTTAAGGAACATTTTTTTGTTTATTAAGGTGTAAATAGGGATTGAGATAGGAATTTTGCCTCATGTATTAATATTAATACTAAGGGTCAAGGGATCTTTTTCAGTACCAAGCCATAATATATTTCTAAATTATGTTGTATACAAATTAATTTAACTTCCAAAAATGGTGGTCGGTTCTAAACAGATGTTGAAAAAAACCGGTTTAAAACCGGTTTACCGGTTTTCCACTTTGTAAAAAACCGAAAAACCGGTTTTCAAAATTTTCCGGTTTTTTCCAAACCCTAATGTCGACACAAAAAATCTGGTGTGACAAGCACAGTACACAACTTTCGAATACCGAAGGTAAGAGAAAGTTGTGTGCTGTGCGCCAGTCACGCCAGATTTTTTTTTATCATTCACTTTTATAAATAATTATTCCAAAATATACTAATCTTTTTACTTGTCTTAACAACTGAAAGAGGCAAGGAATTTTTTAACACCTTTGTCTTGGGTGACGTTTAGACCCCGAAACGTCGATAAGGGAAATTAAAATTAATTCGGGCCGAAAAATTTCCTCTGAATATATACTTTTTTTTTTTTTGTTTGGATTACATACCTGGTATTTTAAGCCCCTCAGAACCCTACCTCAGGTAAATTCACACAGACACTGCATATGTTGTGGTGAGTCAATTGGGCTGCCTAACAGTAGGCGTCTTTCAAATGGCTCAGGGTGCAAATGTTTATGTTCCCCATGGTAGTTTGATTGATATCGCAATAAGTCGATTTCTTCGATTGTATGCATTTTTCCTTAGATGGGACATCTTTTCCCCGAATTAACAGAATTTGTTTCTTTGTTATTCATGTATCTTTCAATAACAAATGGTCAAATTGGTCATACAAGCCTCTACTTTGCCCAACAACCATAGGTTGGGTAGGTAAAGTTTACGTAAAAAAAAAAAAATTGAAATTGAATTGAAGCTGCCAAAATGCGTTTTGAGGTCCCCAAAAACCATTTAAGTATTGTACTTTTTGGAATTATGTCTGTGGGTGTATGTGTCTGTGTGTTTTAAAAACTATTTGTTCAATTGTCTTGAAATTTTGCACACATAAATTAGGGGTAGAGGCCAAGAACTGAAAAGCTTTTGGTAAACATCGGACCATTAGAGGGGGGGGGGGGAATATTTTTTACTTACTTAACTTATAATTTTTTTTATATATTCAGAAACTACACTTTCTCCCGCGTGAAATGATATATAATATGTAAAACATCGGACCATTAGGTGGGGGGGGGGGGCTCTAGGGGGGGGGGGAACAAATCCTTTTTTCTTACATAACCTATAATTTTGTTTACATATTCAGAAACTAGACTTTATTCCTTGTAAAATGCTAGATAATATCTAAAACATCGGACCATTAGGGGGGGGGGATATTTTTTTCTTGAATAGTGGATGGGCAAATTTGTGCGCTGGGCTTAGTCTGACCATTTATTCTTTTTTATCAATCCCTTTTTATAAAAAGAATGATTAATCCAAAATGTATTTCCAGTTCGTAATAAGCCGTATAGCGATTTAAATGCACTATTTATCGGGAGGTGTAATAAAGCACTTTTTCCAAGATTAATGTTACTGGTCTAGGCAGATGTTAAGGGCTGTTCTCGGCTGGTGTTCGCCGGTGTTAAAAACCTAATATTTTTCCATTAAGAGTGGTGCTGAATGGCGGGCCGCCTAATTGATCACAAGACATGGACGATAAATCGAGTGCTGCTGGTTGGTCCAGGTGGTTTCTCTCCCACAGCATCCCTCTCCACCTTCACCTTTGTCTGCTCCCGACGCAATGATTCATGCCATTAATTGCTCCTGGTATCCGTCCTCTCTTGTCTCTCACCCTCTCTTCCCCTTCCTCTACCAAAATGAATTTAATACTGCTAGATATTAAAATATTAATATTCTTTGTCCTTTTAAAAATTCGTTTGGATAATATTTTATATTGCCAGTTTAGCTGAAGGCTGTGTGTATAGTTGATCTCACTTTAGCCATTTTCCCTAGCGTTGGGGCAAGTGGACAGTACTTGAAAAGGAGCAGTTGAAACGTTGTTTAATGTTTATATTTTTAATAAATAATTAATATAATATGATCTATAATTAAAATCTCTCATAATAATATTAACATAGATTATTACTAGGAACCGACCGTATATTCGGTTTCGGCCAAAAATCCTGGTTTCGGCCGTAGTTTCGGTTTCGGCCAAAAAGTAGCCGAAACTTTCGGCAGGCCGAAACCTGAGTCTGAAAAGATTTCGCATGCAAAAAAATAGGTCAAATGATTTGCAAAAGCGGAAAAGGGGCGGAAAAAATTTAATCTCCCTAAAAAAAAAAGGTAAAATGATTTTCACGGGAGGGGAAAAAATTAATTTTAAACTGGTAACCGTTGGCTCTAGTTTGAAACATTATGCTTTAATAGGAGAATTAAATACACAAGGTTTTCTGTTTCAATAATATATTAATTTGATATTAACACTTTATACGTATTTCGACACCATATGTGTCATCTTCGTACCTTTCAGCATGTAATTCGCTTCTGAAGATGACACATATGGTGTCGAAACACGTATAAAGTGTTAATATCAAATTAATGTATTATTGAAACAGAAAACCTTGTGTATTTAATTCTCCTATTGAAGGGGAAAAAAATTTCCGCTGGGCAGAAAAAATTTCAAAAAAAAAAAAAAATACAAGTTTCGGTTTCGGTTACGGTTTCGGCCGAAAGTAAGATTGAGGCAGAATATTCGGTTTCGGCTGAAAATCTTGTTTCGGTTGGACCCTAATTATTATTATGATTATGATCTCAGTCAGGCAGTGGTGGATTTAGGCATTTGCCGCCCCTAGACAGTGGGCTCTTGCCGCCCCCTCCCCCATCAACGACCCTTACACTGAGAAACAATCTAACACGCCGGTGGCCGATTACCTGATTACCTAAACCTTTTAAACATCAAATTATTTTTAGTTATACGTACATACTAAGTATATTGTGCTACAGAGGAGTATATAGAAATTTTTTTCGGGGAGAGCCCGAACTCAAAAATTATCGGTTTTTTTTTTTGAAAATAAAACTTGTCTCCCTTAGCCTTTAATAATGTAATGTGCTTAAATAAAAATAGAAAAAAAAGAATTGCTTTAATATTTATTTATTTTTGAAAACTCTGATCACAAATTTATTTTCTTCCTGGCTGCATGTGACTATTGGTCATTATAGGTCTTCGGACCTTATGCACCCATTACAAAAAAAAAAAAAAAAAAAATTGCTATCACGAGTCATCAGTCAGTTGCTTTCTTGTTGATCCTGGAATCAGTTCGTTTGAAAGATTCCCTGAAAAGTGTTTAGTTTCTCTTATATTGTGTTTATATTTGTGATAATAAGAAAGAGTGTACATCTTTCCTTCTCATTTTAATATCATTAATATTTTTCCTTAAAAATAAGTGAAATAAAATCGTTTATCAATATTATTTTTTTTGTAAACTCATCTTTCTACACACAAACTCACAGGAATCATATTAAATAAGAAAAAAATAATAATTTTTATTTTTTACAGGGGTGCCTATCGCTAGAGGTCGACTTCTACCTTCATCACCGACCTTGTCGTTTGAGCATCCCCGTCTCAGCACACTTCGAGTCTCTCTGTACTTGGTGAGTCCTGACAATCAAATTTTCTCAATTTATTAGTTCATACCACAAATATTAATTATATTTTCTTGTAAAGGTCTCTCTCTCTCTCTTTTGACTCAGCTTTCAAAAGGTTATTTTGACTAGAAGGGTAGCTTTTTTTACTTTCTCTTACCTCTATATATGTTAATATATATAGAGAGAAAGTATTGGATTCATGTCAAAAATTCAATGTCGAGATTTTGATGGATATACACGTTTTGAGGTTCCCTGAATCCAAAAGTGGTTTTCGCGACATGGTCTGTCTGTGTGTCTGTATACAATTTTAAGCATGAAGGAATTGAGCTGAGGCTGAAATTTTATATATAAGTTAAACACCCCCCGTGGGCGTGAAAATAAGCTTTTAACCAAAATCGGCCAAAGAGTACTAGTACTTTACTCAAGTACTTTTTCAGTTTTTTTTGATTTTCTCAAAATTCGCTCTAACGATTTTGATTAAAATTTAAAAATCAATTATTTTTTAGATGCTCTTTAAAATGTATATTCTCATTTTGGCTTTGAAATCTTATGAAGACCACTTTACTCTTGTACTCCATAGGTAAGATAGGAGAAATGGTTGCGATGATAACAAAATATAAATATTTTTCTGTTTATAAATTTTACATCTTGAATTCAAATATACTGTACTGTCGGAAACTAAATATATCTCGACACTAAAAAATCTGGTGTGACAAGCTTTCGCAGCTTGACACACTTTCGGTAATCGAAAGCTGTGTGCTGTGCGACCACTCACAACAGATTGTTTGATATAAAATAAGCTTACTTAGATTCTGATGAATCGAATATTTCATCATATAAGAGTTCTTTCTTTATTGGAATCAGTAATATAAAAAAAAAATCTATTTTTTTAAATTTTTTTTAATCGGCTCTCCTGAATATTTATCCCAGTGAAGATTTGGTACCTTTTCATGTGGATTTAGTTGTATTAATTGATTTGTTAACGATTTGTCTACATCTTTTCGAATCAAAAAATTATTCAAAAATCGCCTTGTGAAAAATAATTGTTTTTTTTTTTTAACTTTGTTTTTCTTTAAGAAAATTAGCTTATTGACGATAATCTTTTATGTTTGAAATTCAATCTGTGCCTCCCTCTAATTCCCGGTTTAAGTGTTTAAGCAAACACTCGACCCTTGGTGGTGGCACATCTGTTGGGGCAATTGGACACCCTCAATAGACTCCCAAAACAAACAGCCAATGTTTGACATTAGCGATAATATTCGTGAAGTTCTTTAAATTTTTCATCCATTCTAAATTATAGTTTTTAAAAATTACTTTCTCTTACTTATATATGTAATATATAGTGAGAAAGTATTGCGATGATGTCAAAAATTCTATATCGAGATTTTGATGGATATAGACCCCTACATGTTTTGGGTCCCCTGTGTCCAAAAAAGTGGATGGGTCCCGCAAATTGGTTTGTGGGGTTGTGGGTAACGATTTTAAGCATGAAGAAAATGAGCTACGGGGTTATATTTGAGGTTGGTACCAATCAAGACATTTAAAATAAGCTTTTGAACAAAATCGGCCAAAACGTACTAGTACTTTACTGAAGTACTTTTTCCGTTTTTTTCATTTTTCCCAAAATTGGCTTTAACGATTTTGATTAAAATTAACAAATCAACTATTTTTTAGATGCCGTTTAAAAAGTATATCAGTATTAGAGTTGGGAAGAATAAAACCAGCGTTGTCGAACACCTTTACACTTTTATTCAGGCAGACGTTTCGGTAACCATAACGGTTGCCATCTTCAGTGCCAATGGAAGCTACAATTAAAATTTTTTATGATGAGCGTTTAACATTTCTGCATTGAAAATTATATATTATACATTGTAATTAACTTACTTTTTCAAGGTGTCCCTGTCATACATGATAATCTTATATAGTATAGGAAGCATCAGCCTGGAGCGCTCGGCAAGTAATGAAATAATTTTTGGTTCCGAATTAGAATATTCTACTAGTTGGGCCTCGCTCCGGCAGATGCCGTCCCATTCACAAAAGAAATTTTTTCAAAATAATAAATTAATGCGTTTTTTTTTAAATATTTTAACATATGATTGACATATAAAAAAAGGTTATTTTTATAAATAAAATATAAACATTAGACTTTTTATTTTTGTTAATTTACTATTTATATATCTTCAATTTTTCATGCCAGGGTGTTTAAATAACTCGCAGTTACCCCAAGAATGTTAGATAATGCATGTTTAGGCCTTTGGTGTCTATTTGATGGTTAATGGCTCTTTCCTTATTTAGATATATAAAGCACTTTTCCAAAAATTCTCTTTTTTGCCTATTTTTCTTCCCTTATAAGAATTTTCACGTTGTCAAAGTCGAATTCATGAAGAGTGTTAGTCGAGTGTTGCGATAGTGCGGTGTTTACCATGCCTTTTCTGACGGATCTTTTGTGTTCCTCGACTCTTGTTTTTAATTCTCTTTTCGTTTGCCCCACGTATCTTCATGAATTCGACTTTGACAACGTGAAAATTCTTATAAGGGAAGAAAATAGGCAAAAAAGAGAATTTTTGGAAAAGTGCTTTATATATCTAAATAAGGAAAGAGCCATTAACCATCAAATAGACACCAAAGGCCTAAACATGCATTATCTAACATTCTTGGGGTAACTGCGAGTTATTTAAACACCCTGGCATGAAAAATTGAAGATATATAAATAGTAAATTAACAAAAATAAAAAGTCTAATGTTTATATTTTATTTATAAAAATAACCTTTTTTTATATGTCAATCATATGTTAAAATATTTAAAAAAAAAAAAACGCATTAATTTATTATTTTGAAAAAATTTCTTTTGTGAATGGGACGGCATCTGCCGGAGCGAGGCCCAACTAGTAGAATATTCTAATTCGGAACCAAAAATTATTTCATTACTTGCCGAGCGCTCCAGGCTGATGCTTCCTATACTATATAAGATTATCATGTATGACAGGGACACCTTGAAAAAGTAAGTTAATTACAATGTATAATATATAATTTTCAATGCAGAAATGTTAAACGCTCATCATAAAAAATTTTAATTGTAGCTTCCATTGGCACTGAAGATGGCAACCGTTATGGTTACCGAAACGTCTGCCTGAATAAAAGTGTAAAGGTGTTCGACAACGCTGGTTTTATTCTTCCCAACTCTAATCTCACATACCCAGCATACAACTTAATGTATATCAGTATTTTTTTTCGTGAAAATTGTTTGAACCACACTTTACTGATGTAGTATTTCAGATTTTTCAATTTCATATTCCGGCTCTACCTTCCATAGAGCCAATGCTAAATCCCTATAGGGATTTGTATGTTAATTTCGATTCAAAAGGGGGGTCCCCTTTGGAACCTTTTACACATTTAAGAAAAATTTTCAATTTTTATGTAATTTTGTATTTATTTAGGATACTCTATTATGTATAAAATATCCAAATATGAGATTAAAATTTTGAAAAATAACTTGTTTATATCAAGCAGAGTGGTTAAGTTTGTAACTAAGTTGCTATGGCAAACTAAATATATCTCATATAATTAGATATTACTTCATGTAGGCTACCCGAAAAAAGATATAAGGGAGTCGAACCACGGATCCACTGATTTGCGCTCAGTGTGCCCTTACCACTAGACCACAGCAAGGACATTCGGGTATATGAACTCAGTTGGAAAGCAAATTTTAGTCAGGTTAGTGGTAAGGGCACACTGAGCGCAAATCGGTGGATCCGTGGTTCGACTCCCGGCGGCACACCCTTATATCTTTTTTCGGCTGCATGAAGTAATATCTAATTATATAAATTTCCGTTTCGCGGCTTATCTACGCGATATATATAATATCTTAAATATTATATATAATTTCTTATTTATAAATATATCTCGACATAAAAAAAAATCTGGTGTGACAGTACACAACCTTCGATTTACGAAGGTAAGAAAGCCACACTAGATTTTTTATTATTAAAAAAAATACTCAACTTAAATTCAATAAATATAAATTTTTTTAAGCAGTTCAAATGATAGCCACATCAGAAAACATATTTAAGTTATTATTATTTTTATTTTTTTGAGATGGAGAAATACAATAAAAGAGAAAAGGCGCAATTACAGCTTCACTTTACGTCGAGAGGGTGGGTGTCTGCACGCTATTCTCTCCTGGCATTTTCCCAACGGGTTTAACTATTATGATAATTGATTGCGCCATTAAGCAACGCTCGCGTTTACCCAAGTTTAAATTGATTCCTCGAGGATAGGCGAAGCGCCATTTATTCTTCTCTCATTGCAGAGGCGAAAGCGAATATCGCCCATTCATTTAGACAATATACACCTTGCAAATGGAACAGGAATTATCTCTACCGAAATGGAATAAAATGACGATAAAATTACATTAAATAAATGGACTTCACTCGCAATCATACAAACAAATGAAAATAATATTAATAATAATAAGCTCTGATTTACTTGATGAAAAACAAAACCATTACGGAGATGAAATAAGAAGAAAAATTTATAAATAAAATATTTTTATATTTATTAAAATTAGTTGTAGTCAGTGCCGAATTAAACAAGATGGAGGCCCCCCTTAGACAATTGAAATCTCGGAGCCCTGTCAGCTAATAATTTTACCAATCATATTTTATTACATAACAGTTTTAAAGCCCTCCCCCCTCCCGAAATGTTCAAAATGTCCCCACGAGGCTTGTCGAAAAATCGAAATTTATAGGCCTATATACATACTATACATTTTAAAAATTTTCATAAAGCATTTCCCATTGAATAAAATATTACATAATTTTAAAACATGTTTATAAATCTTCAAAAATGAATTTCGGGGCCCCTCGAAAAATCATACTATATAAAGCGCTAGCGGCCTACTTCCTGACCCTGTCTGTATGTGCCTATCAGGGCGCTGATCGGCCAGAATAAAAGGAAGTTGAGTCAAAGAAGGAAATTTAAAACTAAGTCAGAGAGGAAAATTTAAATTTCCAAATAGTGAGCAAGAATAAATTTTATACATTTAATCGCCGAAGGGCGCAGTCCCCTGGTAAGTGGAAAAGCTCGCCGAAGGCTTGCCACTTTTACCAGAAGTCGCGGTTGGCAAATGGCCTCAGATGCCGAAAAAGAGTTAAAAAAACTACCAACGTTGCGGGGCCCCTAAAAAGCGTGGGGCCCATAGGCGATCGTCTACTTGGCCTAATGGGTAATCCCGGCACTGGTTGTAGCAGTGGCGGATTAATGCAATTTTGTCGGGGGGGGGGGGGCGTTTTTTTTTTTTTTTTTTTTATTTAAGGATTTTGTGGGCATCTATGGCCATTCAGACCCCTTTCCTATTTATTTAAATTGATTGGTAACAAATACAATTGAAATTAAAGCCCGGAAATCATAATTTCTTTAGATTACTAGTTTTTATAACATTGTGAATTTCTTCTCGGGGGGGGGGGGCGATCGCCCCCTCGCCCCCCCCCCCCCTTTAATCCGCCTCTGGGTTGTAGTAGCCTAAGATAGCATCAAGCACGCGCTTTGCTTTGATATATCTTTATAATGGCCTAGAAATATCAACGCTGTCAGGGAAGTTAGAGATAGGAAAGTAACTTCACCAAGTGCCGGTAGATGGAAGGTCTTTTTCGGCATCTGAGCTCATTTAGGCCTACATCGTGTCCCTATTTATTTCAATTGATTGATATCCAATTCAATTGAAATAAATTTTTCGCTTGGAATGGGATGCAAACCTTTGGTTATATTTTTTACTGAAATAAACTATGATTATTTTACAAAATTTTAATCTCATATTTGAATATTTTATACAAAATAGGGAATCCTAAATAAATACAAAATTTCATAAGAATCAGAAAAATTTTTTTATAAAAATTCCTAAAAGCGACCTTTTTTGAATCGAAATCCCCATAGGGATTTGACATTGGTCTATGGAAGGAAGAGCCGTAAAATGATTTTGAAAAATCTGAAATACTATATCAGTAAAGTGTACTTCAAACAATTTTTTTTTTTTTTAAACACACTTTTTTCTCATTCAAACTCACACTCACACATACATTCACACACTCTTTTCAGCAACTTTGGCCATATAAGACTTTTACGATAACCGTTGTATTAATAATTATATATATTGGGGGTCCAGGCATTCTTGGTATCCAAATGGCTTGAATAATCGGCTAAATAATGGCTTAAATCATTGGACTGCATGGGGTCCGAACCCACGACTTTTGGTATACGAGGCTAGCACGCTAACCTCTACACCAAGCTCCGAGGGCACGAAAAATTTTATTGTTATACTTTTTCAAGAGCATCTAAAAAATAGTGTGGATTGATATATGAATTTTAATCAAAATTGTTTAAGCCAATTTAGAGAAAATTGAGAACAAGTGAAAAAGTATTCAGTAAAATTTTTGACCGATTATGTTCAAAAGCTTATTTTAACTGTCCGGAATCGTACCTAACTTAATTATAAAATTTCAACCTCGTAGCTCATTTCTTTCATTCTTAAAATCGTTAGGAAACCTCAAAACGTGTATTTTCATCAAATCTCGAAATCGAAATTTTGACATGAATCCAATACTTTTCTCACTATATATTACTTACATAGATAAGAGAAAGTAATAAATACAGTATTATCAGGAATTTATTTTCTTCACTGCCTCTTATTGATACCAACTCCGCCACTGAATAAACCTTTTGAGGGCGAACGACGCTTAATGAGTGTTTATATCCCTCTCTCAGTTGAATAGCGTAGACACCTCTAAAGGATAAGTGGGCATTTTAGAGGCATCGATTTTATTTGGGCCTACTTTTAGAGGAGGGGCTAGACTCCGCCCCGTCATCCTCCAACGGCCAATCACAAGCAAGGCTCCGCCCTCGCGGCGTGGGAACCTCATCTGCTGCGCTTGCCTTCCCTTCGCCGTTTTATATCGCTATAATTCTGCTACTTGGTCGCTTATTTAACGTAACTGGCTTGCGGGTCACGAAACTTAGCCCCTCTCTTCTTTTTTTTTTTTTTTTTTTTAAGAGAAAAATAACGTTTGAAATAATAATTTTGAACTTGGTCAAAAAAAAATTTTATCATTCATTCAGATTTCATTTTTAAAATAATATTGGTTAAAAACCTTAACATGGTATATTGAATATTATATTTATAGTAAATAGAATAGGCATTTCTTATAGTGGCAGGGCATATATACACTTAAAAAAAAAAAAAATGAATTTTCAATCATTTTTCATATACTTTCGTGGTTTAATTTTAATATACCCAGGATATGAAGGATTGCTATAGTAAATTGTAGCCATTGTTTATTCATTTTGTCTCAGTTAGGTTAGGAACACAGAGTAGATTTTCAGTCTAGTACATAATCATTTTTACTTTCTCTTACCTATGTATATATGTAATATATATATAGAGAGAAAGTATTGAATTCATGTCAAAAATTCGATGTCGAGATTTTGATGGATCTTCACGTTTTGAGGTCCCCTGAATCCAAAAAAGTGGTTTTCGCGACATTGTCTGTCCGTGTGTGTGTGTGTGGGTGGGTGGGTGTGTGTGTGTTTTATTTTAAGCATGAAGGAATTGAGCTATGAGGCTGAAATTTTATATTTAAGTTAAACACCCCCCGGGACCGGAAAAATAAGCTTTTAATCAAAATCGGCCAAAGAGTACTAGTACTTTACTGATGTACTTTTTCAGTTTTTTTTCCATTTTCTCAAAATTCGCTCCAACGATTTTTTTTTTAATTCATAAATCAATTATTTTTTAGATGCTCTTTAAAATGTATATTCTCATTTTGCAATTGAAATCTTCTGAAGACCACTTTACTCTTGTATTTCATTGGGAAGATAGGAGAAATGGTTGCCATGGTAACAAAATATAAATATTTTCCCATACTTATAAATCTTACATCTGAATTCATATGTTCCGTACTGTCGGGAACTAAATACATGTCGACACAAAAAATCTGGTGTGAGAAGGTTGTGTGCTGTGCGCCAGTCACACCAGATTTTTGTAATTTAATTTTGATTATTTTTGAATAGATGAATTTTTGCGGAAAACCGCATAGTTTCGTCTCTATTTATTTCAATTTATTGGTAGCCGATTAAATTGAAATAAGTTTTTGTATAAGGTTTGATTGTGCATGGACATCCGGGCTCTAATAATCAGTAAATTAGTATTCCAAGTATTTTACCCTAAAGGTGCGTTAAATTCTTGAAGCACTGTACAATTTCTTTTGATATTTCGGACACCTTGTATATTTCTCATTCACACTCACATGCACCCACACATTCACACAGTCTTTTCGGCAACTTAGGCCATTCAAGACTTTGACGATAACCGTTATGAATATATATTATTTGTGGTCCAGACATTCTTATTTAAGCCATTTGGTATCCAAATGCCTTAAATAAAATCATCGGACTGCCTGGGGTCCGAACCCGCGACGTTCGGTATACGAGGTTAGCACTTTAACCCCTACACCAAGCCCCGAGGGCGGACACCTTGTATATAATTTTATTTAAATAATTTTCGAGATCTATTCATTTGAATAAATATTCAATGAATACTTCAATTCGGACTCGACTAAACATACCTACTTGTTAAATATAATTTTATATAATAAAACTGAAAAATATGATTGACAAATAATTATGAAATGAAAAAGAAATATTAAAAGATTTATGCTGAGTAACTTTGACAGATGATACAATTTAAACTATCTGTTCTTTACAATCAGAATTCGACGCGTATATTTGTTCTATCCTAATTAGCCCACGGGATATTATTTAGACCCCCCTAGCATAAGAGGTGGATACTCTACCACTGTGCTATGGCCCAAGGACGAGCAAAAATTCAAAGATAGTTTGAAAGATCTTTTTGCCATGTTACATTCAAATACTTTAAACATAATTAAAATTGAGGAAGATTCTCTTCCTTCTTCTATTAATTTTTTATGAATTAATATTGACAATAACCGTTGATTAATTAATATATAATTGGGGTCCAGGCATTTTTATTTAAGCCATTTGTTATCCAAATGATGAAACAAAGCCAAATTCTTTTGGAATATAAGAACAATAATAACTCATTTGGAAATTATATAAATAATTTTTTCCTACCTAAAACAAAATGTGTTAACACGATTTCAGAGAGGACCACAGAGAAAATTTTTTTTAAGAAATGTGGATTACAGAATATTTTTTATAATTTAAAATTTAACGTTATACTTCTATCTCAAATATATTATTATTTATGGATAGATTTGAATCCCCGGTATCTCCAATCTACGGCCCTTTTTTTATTTTTTTCTCTCGTCTACTGAGGACATTTAAATGTGTATATTATGATGAAATGAGTAGTCCATTTCCAAAAGTGTCTAGATGCATCGGGAACAAATCTTCACGAAACGGGAAAAACCTGTATTTTCTTAAATTCAAGAGTTAATTTATTAATGTTATGTTTATAAAAACTGTAAATAAATTAGAAACACAATTTACAAGGTCTTAGATCGGTATTGTTTTCTATATAGCAGTAACAAACTGTTTAATATTCAATTAGGCAGTTTTGGAAAAGTTTTT
This sequence comes from Euborellia annulipes, assembly GCA_023213315.1. NCBI lineage: Eukaryota > Metazoa > Arthropoda > Insecta > Dermaptera > Anisolabididae > Euborellia > Euborellia annulipes. Next base: position 12,603 of record JAKCPI010011798.1, on the reverse strand, counting down.
TGCAATTAGCAAGTTTTGGCTAATTAAAAAAAATTAAAAGAATAAGAAATTAATTTTTTTCCAAAATATTTTATATAGACCCTATTGTATTTCTAATTTCTAAAAACATTTTATATTGAATTAAAAGAAGAAAATTAAAAATATTTATTTCCTTCAAATAGTATAAATATAGCCTAAAAAAATTTTTGAAAAAATCACTAGCAAATTTTTTAAAATTTTAATTTTATTAATTAAAATTGTGATTTTATTTAAAATTTTTAAAGCTTTATAGTAGATTTGTTTTTGTTTTATACTATTTGAACATATTAAATTATTTTAATTTTCCTAAAAAAATTTTTTTGTCCCCCCCCCCTGATTCAAATCCGTTCCGGCGCCCCTGGCAAGCAGGTAGTTTTGGAACAGTATTTGTTTGTTTGCAACAAGACAGTTTTGGAAATGGAATAAAATGCAAATAGGCCAGGTTTGAATTTGTACACGATTTTCAGTATTTGTTTTAAATTTTTTCACTGAAAAACAACAACTTGCAATTAAAATCTCAACTTTTCAAATTTTGTCAATTAAGCACTTTTGGAAATGGACTACTCAAATTATGTTACACCGATGGCAACCGGGTTAAGGATTATTCAAGAATTATACGGAAATAATAGTACCACGAAGTAAATTGAAGTAAATTAATATATACAATTAATAAATTTCTAGGTTCAATAATCTGATCATCCGAGCTTTCAGAGCTGCAATTTCCTTGTTTGCTTATTCACACATTTTTTTGTTTGTTTTATGAAAATTAGCTTATATAAAATGAGTTAGAAAAACAAAATATGAATTTAAAATTTATACAATAGCACCTTTCATTTCACAAGAGATCGAATTACTCGTAAAATTTAAATTGCAATGAAATAACATCTGCACATGAGTTTGAAAATGTAAAACATTTAATTGAAGTATAACATAACACCTTAGAGGAAAAAAACAAACAAGCATCAAAATTATAAATAATTGATGAGATAAAAGAGTCCACACATGATGAATAAATTGTACCATAACTGAAAGATTATTTTAAGTATTTTCACTTTCAACATTAAAATTCATATATAAAAATTTCTAATTAAGTAAATAAATTTTGTCAGATTCTTCGGAGTTTGTCAGGAATTTTAATATTCATCGTCTGCGAAATTTGACTATATCATATATCATATATGGTTTAATAAAAAATTTTTTTTCAACTCTTTTCGACATGTTAAGACATTAGGTGGTCTTTATACAGGTCAATTTTTTTTTTTTGAAATTTAATACCCATAAATCTTTTCCATTGCATTAAAAAATGTCTGCAAAATTTGAACTCATTTGTAACAGTACCTGTGCATTTGTACAGGAACATGTGTCTCATCGCCTTTGAACTTTGAAAATTTTCAACATTTTCTTTTTTTTGACTAAATTAATTTCACATTTCAATAAAACTAGAAATTTATTATTTAGAATCTTTTAATGCTGAAAATTATCTTAAAACATTTAATTGAAGTATTATGTTATACTTCAATTAAAATTAGTATTAGAAGTATTATGTTATACTTCAATTAAAAGTTCATTATTCATAATACATAAAAAATTAATAGAACTAATGAGAATCTTCCTCAATTTTAATTATGCTTAAAGCATTTGAATGTAACATGTCAAAAATATCTTTGAATTTTTGCTCGTCCTTTGGCCATAGCACAGTGGTAGAGTATCCACCTCTTGTGCTAGGGGTTTAAATAATATCCCGTGGGCTAATTAGGATAGAACAAATACATGCGCGTCGAATTCTGATTGTAAAGATCAGATAGATTAAATTGTATCATCTGTCAAAGTTCCTCAGCATAAATCTTTGAATATTTTTTCTTTTTCATTTCATAATTATTTGTCAATCATTTTTCAGTTCGATTATATAAAAATAACACTGTATACATTATAAGATAGACAATCCGCTGAATTTTATTTTTTATTAGAAGTAAATAATTAATAAATATAGAAGAAAACGGAGAATAAAACCAGCATATAATGGATGGCTCTTACATTTATTTAATTCGTAGATATTTCGGACCAAGCGTGATGCCGGTCGAAATATCTACGAATTAATTAATTAATTATATGCTGGTTTTATTTTCAAAGTTTCTTCTATATCTATATGATCCAGCGATAAATTCTAATCGTAATTAATATATATTTCACAATCAATTTATCCTGTAAATACATAAAAAAACAAAAAATATTTCACAATTAAGAATTCGGGACTGCTATAGTCAAATAAATTTTCTTTTATTCCCTGCAATTTTTCTTTTACTTTCTTTTTTTGTAGATCCTATTTAGTATTCCAATGATCTCAAAAAAAAAAAAAAAAAAAAAAAAACATGAATCAAATCCAAAATTTTGTTCACTAAAACAGTCCCGAGATCTTTATTGATTAATTTTTTACTTCTATCAATATATAATAGGCAGCCTGGTGAAGGTATTTCTATCTTTCAGGAAACTTTTAATTTATATCTTCCATCTTTCTTAATTCAATCATCGACATCTACACATTTTAACATTGAAATTTTTGAGATTATGTAGTATTCCCTATCATAAACTGTTGAAATTTCAACAGAAATAAACGTTTTTAAGGCCCTTGCTCAGGAAATTGAACTAAAAGCAGTAGGCCTAAAACGAATATTTTTTTTTTATAAATCACTCAGGGGCTCACTCTTATCTGGTGAGTACGTGGATGGCGACCACGGGTTACCCGAGCTAAGGTTGACTTTTTTTCTCCTAAGTCAGCCATTTCTTACGCCCTCTCACCTATTCTTTCGACAATAATCACTAAATCATTAAAGATTGTAATGAAAATTGAATGTTTTGTAAATATGAATCCTCAATTTTTATATGTCTAGCACACTTGCTAAATGATTTTTTGTGATATTTTTCATAATATTTAATTATCAACTCGTCAAAAATATTTTTATTTTCCTGACTATATTTATTATGACTTTCTAAAAAAATGTGTCTACGCCCTCTAAAAATATTTTTCTTGTTTTGAATCTCGTAAAATAAAGTTCATTAGAATTTTGTGGATTTATGATAATTCTAATTTTGAATCTCGAAAATTATGCTCATCTATCTCTGATTGATATTCTTCTTACTCTACATCTATTTATAGAATAGAGGATAAAAAGAATATGATTGATATACTAAAAATAAAATGTAAACAATTTGTTGTTGAAAGGTGTTTTTAGTTGAGTGCCAGTGTATACTTATAAATTGGCGTTAGGGGTTTTTAACCAGCCATAATGGTGGTTACTCACTGTCTCGGGGTGTTTGTGGGAGGAGAGTTGCTAACTTTCCCAATATAAATCACCTGACAGCTAAATGGAAGTTTATGCAATTTCCCCATAGCGAATGGAGGGCCTTTGTGAGAGAGTGTTAAGCTGTTACCTGAGAGAGAAAAAGAGTGGGGGGGGGGAGAGATGGATGTATGGCTGCAGCGCAGCATCACGCAAAAGAAAGTAGAGGGGCGTTGTAATGTTGGTTGGGCTGGGCGATAACAACGACGTTTGAGCGCAGTCGCCACCCGATGATGATCATGAACACCGGCTGATGGCTGACGAGGAACCGTGTCTATCCGACGGGTTGGACGACGACCTGGAGGACGACGATGACGAGGATTTGTCACCACCACCGCCACCGAGTTGTAGTAGTAACCGGACATCCGGACCAGGGAAATTCTCTATCGAGAGTATTTTGGGTGGACGACATACACCACCAACGCCACCCGTCCAACCTCAAGCGGTATATGCACGACCGCCGTTACGCACTGCCGCTGCATATGCCTTTTTGGACGTAGCTGCTGCAGCCGCCGCCGCATCGAATCCATGTCCGACGAGTACGGCGGCGGCAGCATCGTCGTCACCTACTGGAGGATTCGCGGCCGCTGCGACCGCTGCAGCTGCTGCCGCCGCCGCATCTATGCTCTATCAGGGATGGCCGCAACCCGTCAAAACACCGGCACAGCTTTTCGGATTACAGGGTATGGATTTAGGAAAATTTTAGCTTGAAGAGAATGCCATAAAGCTAAACCCAGGGCAACACTGATTCTGTGGCATGGGATTTATTAAACAATTCTATATAATCCGAAACACCACTGTCACGCTGTTTTTCGGCAAGTATGTAAAGAGGAAAAACAAAAACAAGTTTTTTTTATTTTTCCAAATGAGTTTTATTCCTAATATTTCAAAGGCACAGAGGCTCTTCTTCTCAAACTCAAAAATCATAATCCTTGGTGAAAAAAACAGCGTGACATTGGTGTTTCGGATTATATGTCTCTCGGCATCACATCATCAATCAATTTTAGATAGTTTTGGTCTGCTGAATACGAAAATAATATTTTTTGTTTTTAATTGACTCTACTTTTTGAGATAAAGGTAATCCAATTTATAATGAAAATTACATTATAGAAGGTGGAGAAAATTTTTTAAAACGTTTATTAAATTTATCAAATGATTTCAAACAAACAAAGTGCTATACAAAGATTAATAAAATTTATAAAAAATACAAAAACATCAATCAATAAGAGTTAAGAAAAACGTTTTGAACTGGATTTCCATTGGGATTTTGGTCTGGGTTTATCATGAGAACCAGAGTCAATTCAAACAAAATAATTGGGCGAGTACTTCGTCATCATAGCTAACTAAATTGAAATCATAAGCTTGTGCCGCAAAAAAAAATGCTATTTTTTTTTTATAAAACATTCACACTTTTTTCTCGTTCACACTCACATTCACACAGTCTTTTCGGCAACTTAGGCCATTTAAGACTTTGACGATAACCGTTATGAATATATATTATTTAGGGTCCAGGCATTCTTATTTAAGCCATTTGGTATCCAAATGCCTTAAATAAAATCATCGGACTGGCTAGGGTCCGAACCCGCGACATTTGGTAGACGAGGTTAGCACGCTAACCTCTACACCAAGCCCCGAGGGCAAAAAAAGCTATAGAGTTATTGATAAATGTCAATAATGATAATCTTAAAGGCCACGAATCCCAAGCAGTCCGATGAATATTTATTTAGATCATTTGGATACCAAATGGTATAAATAAATGCGCCTGGACCCCCTAATATGCCGTATATAAATAATTTTGTATACTTAAATTCTATATAGCCCACGATGCCGAAGACTAAAAAAAAAAATGTAAAATTTATAAACGGACATGTGGCTAGGGGCAGGGTCTAAATGGCCTCAAATGGCGAAAAAGACCATAAATAAAAAATAAAAAAATACACTAAATGGCCTCAGTAGCCAAAAAAGCATATTATATTAAAAAATTTGAAGAAATTCGGTCATAAAAGTCGCTTTAAAAAAAAAGTCTCTGCGAGACAAAAAAAAAAGCGCCAAAAAAGTTGCAAAATTAATTTTTAAAATTTTTTACTTGTTAGATTAAAAATCTGGTGTGACTGGCGCACAGCACACAACTTTCGCTTACCCTTCGGAAAGAGAATGTTGTGTTCTGTGCTTGTCACACCAGATTTTTTGTGTCAACATATATTTAGTTTCCGACAGTATACGGTACATTTGAATTCAAGATGTAAAATTTATAAGTGTGGGAAAATATTTATATTTTGATACCATGGCAACCATTTCTTCTATCTTCCCTATTAAGTACAAGAGTAAAGTGGTCTTCATAAGATTTCAATAACAAAATGAGAATATACATTTTAAAGAGAATCTAAAAAATAATTGATTTTGAATTTTAATCGCGAATTTAGAGAAAATCGAAAAAGACTGCATCAGTAAAGTACTAGTACTCTTTGCCCGATTTTGATCAAAAGCTTCGTGTCACGTCGCAGGGAGGTATCTTATTTAAATATAAAATTTCAACCTCATAGGTCTTTTCGTTCTTGAGATATTTTGTTCACAGACACACAGACAGACCTTGTCTCGAAAACCACTTTTTTTGGATTCAGGGGACCTCGAAACGTGTATATCCATCAAAATCTCGAAATCGAATTTTTGACATGCATCCAATAGGGCCTACTTTCTCTTTCTATATATATGTATATTACCATATACATATGGGTAAGAGAAAGTACTAAATTTGTGTAAATGTCATTGAATTTTCTGCAAGAATGTAGGAAAAAATCCAAAGACAAATTTTTTAAGTTCCTTTGGGAAAAAATTCATCTTTTATTTTACGCGATTTTTTACGAGATTTTTAGCCAACCCTGATTCAAATTTTAAAAGAACAAATTTAGTAAAAAATTCAAATTTTTTTTTCATTCAATATTAAAATAGAATTTTTTATATCATCATTCTTCAAATTGAATATATTGAACAAGTCATGTAAATTTCAATTTTTTTTTTTCAATGAATTCTTATTGGAATTTTAAAATAGATACTAAATAAAAGATAAAGTATTATTATTATTATTATTTAATTATCATTTTCTCATTTTCGTCAGATGCTTTTTTTTATGAAAGAATTTTCCATTGACAATTGAAAATCTTATTAAAAAAATCTTATCCGACTTAACACATTGACGTGTCGATATATATTTAGTTTCCCATAGCACCTTAGTTAACTTGACCACTTGAATTTCATAAGTAAATAGTAAAAAAGTCAATTGATTCAAAATTTCCATAGGCTCTGTGTATTCTGCTTGAAATAAACTATGGTTATTTTTCAAAATTTTAATCTTATAAAATTTATAAAATACAAAATTTCATAAGAATTGCAAAAATTTTTTTTAAATATTAAAAAAGTTCCAAAATGAATCGAAATTAACACCCATTTTAACATTGGCTCTTTAGAAGGAAGAGCCGGAAAATGAATTTGAAAAAATCTGAAAAACATTAGTAAAATCTACTTTAACAATTTTCACGAAAAATTAGTAAAATTTATAACATAGACACCATTTAATGAACTGAAGCCGAAGCACAAAAACGTTTTGAGAATATACATTTTAAAAAGCATCTAAAAAATAATTGATTTTTGAATTTTAATAAAAATCGCTAGAGCGTATTTTGAGAAAATCTAAAAAAAAAAGTGCATCAGTAAAGTACTAATACTTTTTGACCGATTTTGATTAAAAGCTTATTTTCACGCCCAACTTGAATATAAATTTTCAACCTCCTAGCTCAATTCCTTCATGCTTTAAATTGAACACCATGTTGCGAAAAATTTTTTGGATTCAGGCGACCTCAAAATAAATCCATCAAAATCTTGACATCGAATTTTTGACATGAATCCATTACTTTCTCTCTATATATATTAACATATATAGAGGTAAGAGAAAGTAACAGTGGCGGATCCAGAGGAGTTTCTCGGAGGGGTAATCTGGTGTGACTGGTCGCACAGCACACAATTTTTTCTTATTATCGGTAATTTAAAGGAGAATTCTGTAGTTGTTTACCAGAATTTATATACAAATCAAATTTTTAAGTATTAATTTTGAAAATTTTATATTAAAAACACAATTTTTTTCCAAAAAATAATATTTTTCCAAAAATAATATTTTTCTCAAATCTCAGGGGGGATAATTACCCCCTTTACCCCCCCCCCTTTGTATCCGCCCTTGGAAAGTAATAAGATATAGATCTTAAAGCAAGGGCGGATACAGGGGTGGGGGGTAAAGAGGATAATTACCCCCCCCCCCGAGATTTGAAAAAATACCTTTTTTCAAAAAAAAATTTATTTTTAATGTAAAATTTTAAAAATTAATACTTAAAAATTTGATTTGTATTTATATTCTGGCAAACAAGTACAGAATGCGCCTTTAAATTACCGAAATTTAGAAAAAATAGTGTGCTGTGCGACCAGTCACTCCAGATTACCCCCCCGAGAAACACCTCTGGATCCGCCCTTGTCTTAAAGAGCATCTAAAAAATAATCGATTTATGAATTTTTATCAAAATCTTTTAAGCCAATTTAGGGAAAAACTGAAAAAACACATCAGTAAAAACACTGCTACTTTAGCCGTTTTAATTTAAAAGCTTATTTTCGCATGTCAGGAGGTACCTAAACATAAACCTTAGTATAATAGGCGGATGCGAGATATGCTTATTGGACCGGCGCCCTAGGTTAAGGGTAGTCCACCCGCCGCGAAAGCGTGGAGGTCCGTGTATTGTTTTAATAGCGGGCTGCTCATTCCTAGTATACAGCATTCGGCTAAATTTCCACCGAGAATATAATAGTAGATCTTCTTTTTAAATAAATCCCCAAAGTTAAGAATTTTTACTTTTTAAATATGCTTGGAAATTTTCCAAACACAATTTTTAATTGTCTTTTCTCTGAATCTGCCATGTTCACTTCCCAAAAACGAAAACGAGAAAAGAATTAAATTTTTTACTTTCTCTTACCTATGTATATATGTAATATATATATATAGAGAAATAGAAGTATGGTGGCTGTGAATAAAGTTGATTGGAGAAAGGGCAGGTTCAGCCAAATAAAAAGCCTTTATATGCTTCTCGACTCCGGAGACGTTTCGAGACAAATTTAATATCTCATCATCAGTCCGAATCGAAATGTTGCATAAAGGTGGTCATTAATTATACAGTACATGTACATGTGAATTTATTATAATGAAAACGTCTCGAAGTGTACATGACATAAAAATTTCTCAATATCAATTGAGAAATTTTTATGTCATGTACACTTCGAGACGTTTTCATTATAATAAATTCACATGTACATGTACTGTATAATTAATGACCACCTTTATGCAACATTTCGATTCGGACTGATGATGAGATATTAAATTTGTCTCGAAACGTCTCCGGAGTCGAGAAGCATATAAAGGCTTTTTATTTGGCTGAACCTGCCCTTTCTCCAATCATATATATAGAGAGAAAGTATTGGATTCATGTCAAAAATTCGATGTCGAAATTTTGATGGATCTTCACGTTTTGAGGTCCCCTGAATCCAAAAAAGTGGTTTTCGCGACATGGTCTGTCTGTGGGTGGGTGGGTGGGTGGGTGGGTGTGTGGGTGTGTGGGTGTGTGGGTGGGTGTGTGTGTGTGTGTTCAATTTTAAACATGAAGGAATTGAGCTACGAGGTTGAAATTTTATATTTAAGTTAAACATCCCCCGGGACCGGAAAAATAAGCTTTTAATCAAAATCGGCCAAAGAGTACTAGTACTTTACTGATGTACTTTTTCAGTTTTTTTCGATTTTCTCAAAATTTGCTCCAACGATTTTTTTTAAAATTCAAAAATCAATTATTTTTTAGATGCTCTTTAAAATGTATATTCTCATTTTGCAATTGAAATCTTCTGAAGACCACTTTACTCTTGTATTTCATAGGGAAGATAGGAGAAATGGTTGCCATGGTAACAAAATATAAATATTTTCCCACACTTATAAATTTTACATCTGAATTCATATGTTCCGTACTGTCGGGAACTAAATATATGTCGACACAAAAAATCTGGTGTGACAAGCACAGAACACAACTTTCGATTACCGAAGGTAAGAGAATGTTGTGTGCTGTGCGCCAGTCACACCAGATTTTTTCCCGTTTAATTACTTTCAAATAGAGATTTGTTAATTAAATTTTATTTACCCTGTTTTCTTTTGTGTGAAGATTCGATATTTTTCTTCTTAATTTTCAACTTGTCTTCTTCATATTTATATTGTTTTTATCGATATTCTTAATCTCTAAAAAAAACTAGGTAAATATTTTCTCTGTCTTTATACTATTTATTTTGCCAATCCCACAGATACAAACTGATTAGTAAAATGTCATGAAAACAAACCACTCGTTAAATTTAACTACCTTGAAGGTCTTTGAAAATTCCAAATTTTTATTTAAATATTTAGAAGTTCAATCATACTTCCTGACTTCATTTTCATTTTTAAATTTTTCACATCTGGCTTTTTATAAATTCTTATCGCATTTACATTTTAATTCCTAAAATGATTTCTTTTTACTTTCTCTTATCTATATATTAATTTCGATTCAAAAGGGAGGTCCCCTTTGGAACTTTTGAAACTTTTGAAAATTTTTCCAATTCTTTTGAAATTTTGTATTTATTTAGGATGCCTCTATTTTGTGTAATACATGTATATCCAAATATGAGATTAAAATTTTGAAAAATACACGTAGTTTATTTCAAGCTGTCAATGTTTAAAATACAATTGAAATTCATAGAATCTTTGGAAATTTTGAATCAATTGACTTTTTTACATTTTACTTAAGCAAATGGTCAAGTTTGGAACTAAGGTGCTATGGGAAAGTATATATAGGGCCTATCTTGGCAAAAAAAAAGGTCTGCTCTGCGTTAAGTCACACCAGATTTTTTTTATTAGGCCTACAATAATTTCCTCGAGATCTGGAGAAACTAAAAGATCTATTTATATAATTCACTAATGTCCGTCTGACTGTCACGCTATTTGGGCAACTTCCCGTTGGAATTTTGCAACGAAATTTTTTATGCTTAAAGGAGACTTTCAAGGGATTACAGGAAAATTACTTTCATCTTGAAATTCCTATAACTTTTTGAGTTATTAATTCCTAAAGTTACGGCTTCTCCCACAGGAAATGTATAGAGAACCATTTATCTATTCTTTGCATTTGTGTATTCTATAAACGTAAACAAATCTTCAAGCAGGCACTGGATTGGAATATAACAATGATAATTTTTTGCCCTCGGGCTTGGCGTAGTTGGTAGCGCGCCTGCCTTGTATACCAAGGTTCGAGGGTTCGGATCCCAGGCAGTCCGATGATTTATTTATGCCATTGGATACCAAATGGCTTAAATAAGAATGCCTGGACCTCCAATTGATATATTTACAAATAACGAAAGTCTTAAATGGCCTAAGAAGAAAGAGCTGAAAAGACTGTGTTCAGAAAAAAGTATGAGTGTTTTTGAAAAAAAAAAAAAAAAAAGCGAGGGTCCGCGGCAGGCGGGCCTGAGTCAGCTGGCGGGGGGTCCAGAGGGGCGAAGCCCGCCGGCTACCCTTGCTTTTCATTAGCATTCAATGACTGCAAAGGATACTTAAAGATCTTTTCATTTTAAAAGAAATAATAAAAGTAAACATATAACCAAGTATTTATTAATTTAAATAAGCGAAATTCGCTTATTTAAATTAATAAATACTTGGTTATATGTTTTTCATAATTACCTCATGGACCAACACATGATATATATAATTCTTTATTTAATAAAAGTAAATATATACTAATAATAAAAAACTGGTGTGATTAACGCACCCCACACAACTTTCTCTTACCTAGTTGTCTGCTATGCTGTCACACCATATTTTTTTCTGTTGAGATATATTTAGTTTCCCATAGCACCTTAGTTCGATTTCATTTATATACTGGTATATAGTTCGTTCTGCTTCCAGACATGTTTTGTCCACCTTCATCAGAAAGAGGATTTGTTTTTTTATGAATCTGGAAATTTCATTATTTCATTAGGATATATTAATAGGATAATATTAATAATAAACTGCATATTAGCCTACAGATAATAATATTAAAACAGGTGTCACATCAAAAATAGAACTTAATAATAAAGTCAAAATTTTCGAATTCTGTATTTACAGACTTCAATTAATTAATAGCTAAAATAAACCTCTGATTGAGACCTCTAAAATATTTATTTATTATTATCATACGATTATTTATTTATAATTGCTAAAGTTAATCAATCTCATTCACCGGCTGTTCACATTGATCATTTGCCCTGATTCGTTTGCCCAATATTAGCTCTTTCGTGCGTCAATGCGGCTCGTGTTAATCACAACGATTAGCGTAGGACCTTCTTCTCTTTCTATCTCTTTTTCTAGTTCCAGATGACAGGGCCCATGTTTGCCACTTAGCACGGACATTAGCTCAACGGAGTAGGAGACACCTCGGTTTATATCTGTTGACTCAACTCGTCTCTGCGACAGGCGCTAATTTACCACTGCAAAGTGTCTTCTTTTGTGTTGTTATAAGCGACCGTTTAAACGGGATTCTCTATCTCTCTCTCTCTCTCTCGTTTCTATTTAAAAATAAATAAAAAAAGCCCGATGTGACCATCACGTAACCTTCCGCCTTGGAACATTTTCTCTTTGTTTGGTGATATTTTTTTCTAAAAAATTTAGTTCAATTAAACAATTTTTCTTTTTTTTATTTAAAAGTGCCGTCAGAAAATATGTTAGGTTGTTTGAGACTTCATACATCAATTTTATTGTTCAATGTCCGCCAAGGCCGAAATTCTCTGCTGTTAGCAATGTTTGATAAATTTTTACTTGTGGCTAAACTGATCAGAGTCGTATTGCAACTCTAGTTATCCGATCAGGGATATATATACTGTACATGCCTCTAAGTGTTTTCGGTTATAAAATCAAAGATGTGGAGATATTGGTTTCAAGTTTGTTCGTGCGACAGTCCGACACTATTGAGATTGAAAATCTTCTCCAGGTTGTCGGGGATAACATTTTCCAAGAGCATAATCCCCCCATTCCCGTTGGAACAGTGATACGCATGCAATGACTTGCAGACACTAAATTTGCACTTTTACGTGGGAATCTTTTTTGATCCGACCAGATATCAATTTTTGTTTTACGAATCTTCTTCTAAGTCCTCGATCTCGAGGGCCC
>JAKCPI010011797.1:0-21751 GCA_023213315.1 Euborellia annulipes | reverse complement strand
TTACTACATTTAAAAGTAAAAATATTTCTTAATTGACTATTTAAAAAATAATATTTTATTAATTTAAAAAATTTGGAATCTATTTGTTTTTTGACTTAACATATATTTCCTGCAATTTGTAATAAAAAATACAAGTTATCTCAATATTATTATTTATTTGTATTATTATTACTTAAATAAAGCCTTATATTGCCAAAAATGTCTTTATTAAGGAACCGATCAAACAGAGAAAGTTGTGTACGACCAGTCACATCAGATTTTCTTTTCATATTTTTATTCACTGATTTCTTTATTCACTGGAGAATCATTAACCCCATGGAATTTGATTTGCAATTCCCTTCTTGTCTCTCTCTCTCTCTCTCCTTTTGTTGCTGCCATTCAAATTCTCCTATCTTTCATTTCATCTCCGACTTGGTTTACAATAGTTGCCACATTTTGATAAATATCTAATGTTGTCTATTAGGCGGCAATAAACTTATTGAAAGTCTGATATTGGAAACTGATAAAAAAAATAAAAAAACGATTCTTTTAATCGTTAAAAGTAGAGCATTTTCAATATTAAAATGAGATGATGTCATATTCATTCATTCATTTATACAAAAAGGAAAAAAAAAAAAAAAAATTTCAATAAAAAATCAAATTGCAAAATTGCTTCTAAACGTAGTTAAAACAAAAACTAGACTATTATAAGGGATAAGGGAGGATGGCGTAGTGTGTCATAAAAAGTATGCCCACAATATCAAGTAATTCAAAAATTTGCCTAGAGATGTCAGAATGGTAGCTAATAATATTTAATGCATTTGGTTGATTTTCATTCATCTTTTAACAATAAATACTTTTATAAATGTTATTATATATTATGTATCTTTTATAAAAGCATAAAAATATATAAATATAGGGCTATTAGGGTATCGGCTGTTAGACTAGCCTGCCATCTATTGCAAGAATGCTCAACTAATTTGACAGTTGGTTTTTAAATAAATCATCTAAGCTTATTTTAAAAATTTCTTAATTAATATGTGATTAATAATAACAATAAATTCATTTTTAAATTTAAAAAAAATTAAAGATTATTCGGACAGATTGTTTTTTTTGTATTTGCTTGATAACAAAAAAATTAATTACGATAATTTTTTAATAAGTCTTTAAAAAAATTATAGCTCGATGTCCCAATATTCTCTTATGAATTTAAATCATTAAAAAAAAACCCTTGAAAAATTCCTTATAATAGTCTAGTTTTTTTTAAAGTAACGTTTAGACGTCGCTCCTGAACCCCCTTAAGACAAGATGAGGGTACCAGCTAGCTAGCAGAGGGCAAGCGTCCTGGATAGACGCCGAAGTCGGGTGGAGAGGCTAGTATTATTATTATTATTATTATTGCATAGTGAGCGCGTTACGATGTCATCAGAGATAATTTGCTCTGCCTGATATGTGATTGCGCTTGAGTGGGAAGCGAGGAAACGAACGAAATCTGATTGGCATTGGCAAAGGAAATTTTTAGGCCTGATTAGATTGTGCATACTCTGCAATTACACGCACACAAGCACCGCACAAGGTAATTGCAGCCCTAACGAAAGAGGGAATAATTGGGACACATGTGTCTGTCTGTGCCACACTACATCAAATTGGCTCCAAGTATTTTTATTTAGAACGTTAAGGGGGTTCAGGAGCGACGTCTAAACGTACTTAAAAAAACTCGACTATTATAAGAAAATTTTCAATGCGGTTTTTTTTAAAATGAATTAAATTCATAAGAGATTATTGGGACATCGAGTTATCATTTTTTTAATTACTTATTAAAAAATTATCGTAATTAATTTTTTTGTTATCAAGCAAATACAAAAAAACAATCTGTCCCAATAATCTTTAATTTTTTTAAATTTAAAAATGAATTTATTGTTATTATTAATCACATATTAATTAAGAAATTTTTAAAATAAGCTTAGATCATTTATTTAAAAATCAACTGTCAAATTAGTTCAGCATTCTTGCAATAGATGGCAGGCTAGTCTAACAGCCGATATAGTATTAGCCTATATCTGGCCTATATTTATATATTTTTATGCTTTTATAAAAGATACATAATATATAATAACATTTATAAAGTATTTATTGTTAAAAGATCAATGAAAATGCATGAAATATTATTAGCTACCATTCTGACATCTCTTGGCAAATTTTTGAATCACTTGATTTTTGGGCATACTTTTTATGACACACAACGCCATCTTAGCGGGAAAAACATGCGTAACACCTTAAGGGATCTCGAGCTCTGATATGTAATAATAAAAATAACATATGATAAATATATCTAATTTAAGACTAATGTTAATATAAAGTGAGGATAAACATCTATCAAGCTATTAGAGTCTAAGATCCCGACAAGACGTGGTACAGAGTCTTCTTTGCCTTCAACGTCAATTTTTCGTTTGTTGGATTTGTTCGTCGTTATGGTTTGAAGCTATCGCCTGTTGAAGTTGAACTGGAGGATGAAGCGTATTGACTGGCCCCATAATTCTTTTATTTTCTTTAATTTTTTTTAAGTCTTTAGTTCAGCATTCTTGCAATAGATGGCAGGCTAGTCTAACAGCCGATATAGTATTAGCCTATATCTGGCCTATATTTTTATATTTTTATGCTTTTATAACAGATACATAATATATAATAACATTTATTGTTAAAAGATCAATGAAAATCAACCAAATGCATTAAATATTATTAGCTACCATTCTGACATCTCTTGGCAAATTGTTGAATTACTTGATTTTTTGGGCATACTTTTTATGACACAACTTATCGGGAAAAACATGCGTAACACCTTCGCTCCCGTTCCCCCTTAACTTTGAAACTACTTGACGAAATTTTTTAGAAAATTTCATTTACAAATTAGGGTCCGACCGAAACAAGATTTTCAGCCGAAACCGAAACCGAATATTCGGCCTCAACCTTAGTTTCGGCCGAAACCGTAACCGAAACCGAAACTTGTATTTCCTATAAAAATTTTTTTTTCATTTTACCTTTTTTTTTTTTGAATTTTTTTCCCTCCCGTGAAAATCATTTTACCTTTTTTAGGGAGACTAAATTTAATTTTTTTCTCCCGCAAATTATTTGACCTTTTTTTTTGCATGCGAGTCTCATCCCATTTTTTCAGACTCTGGTTTCGGCCGGCCGAAAGGTTCGGCCACTTTTGGCCGAAACCGAAACTACGGCCGAAACCATGATTTTTGGCCGAAACTGGCCGAAACCGTAACCGAAACCGAATATTCGGTCGGTTCCTATTACAAATTAAGGGGAAGCAATTTGTCCGAGGGACAGACATCATCATTAATATAACAAGTTTTAAAATTAGCCTCAAAGGATTCTATTCTTATTCATATTAGTTTAATTGGAATTCATTATCTCTTAAATGATTCTTATCATTCATTATGTGCGTATTTTTTAAGTTGAATGCCTCTTTTGAGTTCTCTTTCTGGTTGGTTTGATTTATTCGCACTAAATATCAAGTTTCAATAGACAGAGAGAGATATTCCTTTCTTGTTTCATTAAAAACTTATGAATTATTAATTTGAAATAATTTCAGAGTAGACTCGGTCTCTTTCAACGCTTCGGGGGAGAGAGAAAAAAAAAATACTTCATTGACCATTGCTGCTCAAATCAATCGCCATTGGTAATTGATGAACGAGGAATAAATATTCTTCCCTTAGGGGGCGGGAGGATAGAATAAAAAAAAAACAAAATCGTCTCGTTATTAATGCTAATAGATCTCTCTCCATCTGGTTAACAAACTCATAAGGAAAAAATTCTGATGCTTAGAAAGAGAAATACGTAACATACAAATAATACACTCAAGTTATATGGTGTACTAGAGTTCTAAAATCCCCAAATGGGGAGGTTCAAAAATTCATAGAATCTCTCATGAAAAATTAAAGTCAATCTATATAGACCCTGTTATGCATTAGTGTGTCAAGCGCCAAAAAAATTAAGTTAAGCACGGAATATTGTTTCATTTAATACTATAATTTTTATGAAATATGTCCTAAAACAAACTTATATTTAATGTAAAAGCTTAAAATTATTTTTAAAATATTTCAATGCAGAATTTTCATTTTGCAAAAATGATTTATGTACCTAACACGTTGTTTCGTAATACTTAATACTTATTATTCCTTATTTTTTAATATAAATAGTGCATAGATTAATTTGCAATCATGTGTCAAGAGACTTTGAAGCATTTTTACAAATAGAGAATTTTGCATTAATAATTTTTTATATTTTATTGTTTATTCTCTATATTAGTCGTATTTTTAGAGATAATTTATGAATATCTGCCAGAATTAGAGTATTTACTTGCACAATTGACAAAAAATGATATATAATCTAATCAAAACAATTTAAAGCAGAAAAACTTTAATGTTAATTTTCTCAAATCTCGGTAGCTGGCGCTTGGCACACTAATGCGTAACAGGATCCATTTATCAAAACACCCGGGTCCGCAACTTCTCAAAAGAGGGGGCGCAAAAATTTCCAAAAAATGAATTTGCCCTTTAGAAAGTTTTGAGCTTTTGTCTTGCCTTAGGAAAAATAAAAGCGAATTAAAATTAATTAAAATAATTAAATCTCTCAAATGAATAATAATAAAAATTGTTATATAATTGAATTTTTATTTTTATTTTTGCCTGGGGGGCTCGCTGGTGTAGTGAGCTAGGGTGTCAGCTTCTGCAAAGAAGATCCCTGTTCAAATCCTTGGCATGCGGGATTTTTCATTAAATAAAAATACTTATTTAATGTAAACAAATCCTCAAGCAGGCCCTGGATTGGAATATAGGATCTTTCCACAATAGCCCTCAGGCAACTCTACGAGGAGAGGGAGTTGCTGTGACATCCCGTCCTGTGGAAGGGACGTAAAGAAGGTTCCCTCTCAGTGATGCATTCTTCGAAAGGAGTAGGCTACACGCCGGTGCTGAGGGAGTCCCTCCTCAACTAGGACATCCTCCATAGCATAGAAGAGGTTGGATATAAGGAGCCGGTTGGAACCAGAAATAAGGATTAGTTCACTAGCTAGAGACGAAAGCAGGAGGAGGAGCTAGAGATAGGAAATGATGCAACTTCACGGGGTGCCGGTAGATGGCTACGCCCAGAGGCCGGTTGGGTTTGAGGTGTGTGTCTTCGTACACGAAAGCACCTCGGGTAAATAAACGGGGATCCCGATAGGAATTTCAAATAAAAAAAAAAAAAAATTATTTTTTGCCTTAAAGAGATAGGAGATGGGGTTCGGTTTGGATAAAAACAGACAGACGGACACTGATATTATATATAGTACATAGATTTTTTTTTAAGATAAGAGAGTGGTATTGAATGCTGGCGCGCTACCAACTACACCAAACCCGAAGACCAAAAAATTTTATTTCTATTGAATTTCCTATCAATTATTTGAAATAAATAGGAACAGGTTCTAATTTAGAACAAGAAAAAAGTATCGATACTTTTGAACCGATACTAGTACTTTTTTCACTTTTTTTCGACACTTTACTCATATGACTACTTGATTGCCGGTAACGAATAAAAAGTACTCATTTAAATAATTATAATTTTTTTTTTTTTCAAGTTTTTTCGGCATCTTAGGCCATATAGACTTGAAACGTTTTTAGAATTTAAACAAAAGCCGTTTTAGCTAAGACGGCTCTTATTTCGAATTTTCAAGATTTAATTTTAATTCTCAAGAATATCGCATGTTCTTTTATATATTTTTTTTTTTGCTGGAGAAAAATCTGGTGTGATGGTCGCACTACACACAACTTTCTCTTATCTTCGGCAATTGAAAGTTGTGTGCTGTGCTTGTCAGACGAGATTTTTTGTGTCAACATATCCTTGGTTTCCGGTAATATACTGGGTATTGGAATTCAAGATGTAAAATTTAAATACATTCATTATATTTAGTTACCAGTGATTTTTAAACAAAATCGATAAAGCTAATTGTAAGAAAAAAAAAAAAAAAAATTGAAAAAGTGCATCAGTAAAGTACTAGTACTATTTGGTCGATTGGAGTGAAATTCCTGCCCATGCTTGGGACATGAATACTTAGCTAAAGTATAAAATTTGAATATCGAGAGTTCTTTCCTTATTGAGTTATTTAATTTAATCCACATTTTTTGATATTTCAGTTGAAATTCATTCTAAATGATTGTGAAAATGACGTCAAATTCAAGCTAAAGGGAATCGCCTCCTTTTAATGGCAATTTCAAGAAAAGCAATCAAACAGCCATTTAAAAGCAATAAAATCTCTTTCAGAGAAATTTACATAAACATTATGTTTTGATATTTTAACTGGAATCGATCTTCTTGAAATTTAAGATTTTTTCACAATAAATTGAATTGATTTCAAGTGAAATATCAAAAAATGTGGGTTAATGGGAATTACTCAAAAACGAAAAAACTCTCGGTACTCAAATTTTATACTTAAGCCAAGTACCTATGTCGCGAGTATTTCAAGAAATTTCAATCACATCGGCCAAAGGGTACTAGTACTTTACTAATGTATTTTTTCAGTTTTTTTTCGATTTCTCGAAATTCGCTCTAACGATTTTGATTAAAATTCAAATATCCTTTATTTTTACTTTTTAGATACTCTTTAAAAAGTATATCAATAAAACTTTACGTGAAATAGTTCAAGTACCCACACTTTACGCTGCGATTCAACCCAGGAGTAAGATACTTTAGTTTCGATACCACATCCCTAGTTCTAAATGAAATGGCCTTAGATGCCGAAAAAAAAACTTGAAATAAATAAATAACTATTAATAAAATTATTCATTCTAATCATAAAGGATTTACTGAAGACGCCAATCTGTTTTAAGGATGAATTTTTACCTAACCATTGATTACTAATTTAATTTCAAAATTTACTATCTTATATAGATATCACACTTGATCATTTCTATTGATAATATTTAATAATTTCCATTTTATTTTTTTATTTTTTTATTTATATGAATGTAGAATAATAATAGTGAGCTTTAATAATTAGGGATAAAAATGAATTTTTACTTTTTTTTTTTAATTTATTTAAATGACAAAAATATGAAAATTAAAATTTAAAATATTAATGCCCAATCGCACCGCACAATTTAAGTATGACTTAAAATTAAGTATCAACAACCTGGCAACGTTGTAAATTTTAGTGATATTCTGGTGATTTATTTTTAATTTAATAATTTTTTCTTTTTTAATAATCATAAACTAAATTAAATACATATTGTTTATAAATATTAATTTCAGAAAAATGAGAAAATCGGAAACAAAATATTAATTTTCATGATTTTTGATAAATTAATAGCAATTTTATATATAGGCTACTATATATAAATATTAATAACGATCTGTCACAGTGTTTTTCAATCTGTGGGTCGGGACCCCTAGGGGTGGCGAAGCCCGACACGGAGGGTAGGCGGCAAAAGGAAAAAGGCAAAGTTCTACACGATAATAAAAACATAATTTCATGGAGAAGGGAAATAGGTACCAAAATAGAGAAAATCATATAACTTACATAGTCTTTTGATTTACAATTTTTTTGTCGGTCATGAACCAAGAGAATCGCCAGAATTTTTCAACCTGTAAATTCAAAAAGATTGAAAAACACAGCTCTACTAATATAAGACTGGAAAATTTCGTTTCAAAATTCCAACGGGAAGTTGGTCAGAGCGTGACAGACGGATGGACCGACAGACCCTCCTCTAATATAATATAGATCATCCTCGAAAATATAACTGTTAGTTCATATTATTCATGTTTTTTATAAGAAAAATCGAAATCGAATCCAAAAAATGTATTATTATTTGTTAATTAATATTATATTATCAATATTGTTTTTTAGCTTAAGTCATTGCTAAGCCCCCGAAATCGAGGGCTTAAATATTTGGGGGTTAAGTATGAAATTTAACAAACTTTCATTGTCATCCGTTGCTAACCACGTTCGTTGCTAAGATAACACGTTCTCTGATTGAAAATAAAATCATGTTTCAAGACCCAAATGGCGAGAATAAAGATGCCAGGACCCCCAATATATATTTATTAATAAATAACAGTATCGTTTAAGTCTTATAATATTAAATCACAAATAAATCAGCAGAATATCACTAAAATTTACAACGTTGCCATGTTGCTGATACTTTATTTTAAGTTATACTTAAATTGTGCGGTGCGATTGGGCATAAATATAATATTTTTAATTCCGAAACTACTTGACCGATTTTTACAGTTTTTTTTTTCAATGGGTGCCTAGAAATAAAAAAAATTACTACTAATTTAGGCTAATACATTTAATTAATTAAAATTGTCTTTGACTTCTTGTATCATAAGCTAGAGGTCGAGGGTTCGGCTTCCGTGAAAAAAATCTGGTGTGACTGGTCGCACAGCACACAACTTTCTCTTACCTTCGATAATCGAAAGGTGTATTCTGTGCTTGTCATACTAGATTTTTTGTGTCGACACATATTTAGTTTTCCACCGATATATTAGAATTCAACAGGTAAAATTTATAAACATGGGAAAATATTTATATTTTGTTACCATGGCAACCATTTCTCCTATCTTCCCTATGAAATACAAGAGTAAAGTGGTCTTCAGAAGATTTCAATGGCAAAATGAGAATATACATTTGAAAGAGCATCTAAAAACTAATTGATTTTTGAATTAAAAAAAAAAAATCGTTGAAGCGAATTTTGAGAAAATCGAAAAAAACTGAAAAAGTGCATCAGTAAAGTATTAGTACTCTTTGGCCGATTTTGTTCAAAAGCTTATTTTCAAGGTCCAGGAGGGTGTCTAACTTAAATATAAAATTTCAACATCCTAGCTCAATTACTTCATGCTTAAAATTGAACACACATAGACAGACAGACCATGTCGCGAAAACCACTTTTTTGGATTCAGGGGACCTCAAAACGTGAAGATCCATCAAAATCTCGACATAGAATTTTTGACATGAATCCAATACTTTCTCTCTATATATACATAGTTAAGAGAAAGTAAAAAAAACGACAAGTATAATAATAAATTGGCAATTAAAGAGAGAGAAATTGACACTTGCTATAAAAGCATTGTTGCTGTTCTTGAATTCCAATCACACATTTAAGTTAATTAGCGAAGAGAGTTATAGAATCCCACCATATAATAAATTTTCCCACTTTGTACTCTAGCTACCTACACTTTCTTTATCATAGAACAACAGACAACGAATGATAATCATCTAATAAAATTATTTTTACTTCTATTATAATAATCTAAACACTCGATTCTCAGCTTACTTTTTTTTTTTTTAATGTTAGAAAAAAAAAAAGATTCTAATTATAAAAATGATGTGACACTTTTATTAAAAGGATAAATCGGGCATTGTATTAATAAGATGTAGTAGAATATCATATTAATGATAATTTGTCTCTCTCTTGTTAAGATTTTACTTTCCCATATCATTAAAAATGAGATTTCGTTATCTATATCTGGAATATAATAGCTGAGAGTCCGTCTGTCTGTCTGTATTTATCAAATCCAAATTCCATCTCCGATCTCTCTCAGAAAAAAAAAAAAATTTATTATTTTTCATTTGAGAGATTTAATTATTTTAATTTAATTTAATTGGATTTAATTTTTTAATAAGGCAAGACAGAAGCTCAATGCTTTCCAATGGGCAAATTCATTTTCTGGAAGTTTTCGCGCTTCCCATTTTAAGAATGTTGTGACCCGAGTATTTTTCCTGAACTCTCCATAACGTCCTCTCTAAGAGTGCAAAATTCATTTCAAAATTACGGAAAGGTCAAACAGAGACAGTCAGGAGGTAATCTGGTGTGACTGGTCGCATAGGACACAATTTTTTCTTATTATCGGTAATTTAAAGGTGCATTCTTTAGTTGTTTACTAAAATATATATTTATATACAAATCAAATTTTTAAGTATTAGTTTTTAAAATTTTATATTAAAAATATAATTTTTTTCCAAAAAAAAAATATTTTTTCTCAAATCTCAGTGGGGGGGGGTAATTACCCTCTTTCCCTCCTTGTATCCGCCCTTGATTTATAGCAATTGCCCGAAACAAGTTGACTGAAAAATTGCAGCTTAAGCAAAAAGCCAGGGTTCTACATAATCGGGCTAGTCAAAAAAAAAAAATCTGGTGTGACTGGCGCACAGCACACAACTTTCTCTTACCTTCGGTAATCGAAAGTTGTGCACTGTGCTTGTCACACCAGATTTTTTGTGTCGACATGTATTTAGTTTCCGACAGTATGGTACATTCGATTTTCAAGATGTAAAATTTTTTTTTTTTTTTTTTTTTTTTTTAAACATTCACACTTTTTTTCTCATTCACACTCACACTCACACACACACTTCACACAGTCTTTTCGGCAACTCAGGCCATTTAAGACTTTAGACGATAACCGTTATTATATGAATATACATATTGGGGTCCAGGCATTCTTATTTAAGCCATTTGGTATCCAATTGGCTTAAATAAAATCATCGGACTGCCTGGGGTCCGAACCCGCGACGTTTGGTATACTAGGTTAGCACGCTAACCTCTACGCCATGCCCCGAGGGCGATGTAAAATTTATAAATATGGCAAAATGTTTATATTTTGTTACCATGGCAACCATTTCTCCTATCTTTTCTATGGAGAACAAGAGTAAAGTGGTCTTCAGAAGATTTCAATCACAAAATGAGAATATACATTTTAAAGAGCAACTAAAAAATAGTTGATATATGATTTAAAAAAAAAATCGTTGGAGCAAATATAGAGAAAATCGAAAAAAACTGAAAAAGTGCATCAGTAAAGTACTAGTACTCTTTGGCCGATTTTGATCAAAAGTTTCGTGTCACGTCCCATGGGGGTGCCTAACTTAAATATAAAATTTCAACTTCCTAGCTCTTTTCGTTCTTGAGATATTTTGTTCAAAGACAGACACACACACACACACACACACACAGACAGACCATGTCGCAAAAACCACTTTTTTGGATTCAGGGGACCTCAAAACGTGAAGATCCATCAAAATCTCGACATCGAATTTTTGACATGAATCCAATACTTTCTCTCTATATATATATTACATATATACATAGGTAAGAGAAAGTAAAAATCAAACTTTGCCAATTATATACAGACAAATAATTGTTTAGGTAAATTAAAACTAAAAACACAAGATAATATCTTTATTTTAAACTGCTACAGGTAAACAAATCCTCGTCCCAGAATTGAATAAAAGTTTACAAGATAATATGTTTAAATATATTATTTATTTGTATAAACACTTCGACACTTGATGTTTAATTAATGTTTAATTTTTCTACTAGAAGCACAGTGGCCCCCGGGCTTGGAGAAATTGGTAGCGTGCCTAACTTCTATATCGAACGTCGCGGGTTCGGACCCAGGCAGTCCGATGATTTTATTTAAGCCATTTGGTATCCAAATGCCTCCAATGCGGAAAAACATAATCAAATAATTCATCGACTGACTCACTTCGCAAGATGACACACCAAGTGGCGAAGTACGTATTAAGGTTCTTCGGACATTAAAGCACTTTATTAGATTAAAAGCTAATTTTTTAATATGTTATTAATCACTATAACATACGTATAAAATAAAATTTTGAAGCAGATCTGACGAAGGGGTTATCGTGTAATTAACTATTAAAAAATTGAAATTTAACATGTAGTCTATGGGGAATATCGACGAAACGCACAAATATCGAATTATATAGCCACCTCTGCATTAGATACAAAAACAAAAAACTTACATTTTATTAATTCACTTCCGAGGAATACATTAAACATAAAATCAAAAGTTTCTGACGTGGGCTTCTAAAGATACTTTAAAAAGAAAGTCAAAAAATTCTCCAAAATGACAGTCGCCAATATTTAAAAATGAGACTCAGACCAGTCTGGCAACGTCGCATAAGATAATACTCTTTTCTCCCTGTCAGTTACATTTTTTTTCCATTTTACGATATTTTTTCTCGCAAATCGTCCATTGCGTTTAAACTAATTTGCATTAATCGTTGTAATATATTAAATAAAATAAAATTGAAGGCTTTTAAGAACTCAAGTCAAAAGTCATTCATTTATTATTTTTGGTAATTAAATTATTAACTTAATACAATTATAAACTATGATAGATCACGACTAAATTATAATAAGGAATTTTGGCATTCAAACTTTTCATTTTATTTAAAAAAAAAAAAAAAAAAAAAAAAAAAAAAAAATAGATTCTATTATGACCTACGGGGTACTATCCGAACAAGAACAACCTTAAGTGTCTATCCGGTCTCTCTTTCAAAATGTGAAGCACAGTTTCTGTACTCTGGCGCGTCATCTAACAGTTACAAACTTGCTTAATGTTGATTGAAGAGAATATAAATTAAACCCCCCATTTCCTGCCTACTCTATTTGATGAAGTACATAAAAATATAATTAAGCATAAGTTTAGGTTAATTTATAGCCTCACTCTATTTTATATGATTTGGCTTGACGAATTTTTAACGACAGTGAAATAACAAGATGAAAACGAACTAGAATTTATAAATCTAGCAAGACCTGTTCTTTATTTATTTTTTTTTTTCAATCGTTCATTAATATCCACTTTCAAGGATGTCTTTTCAACTTCCCTTGCCATTCATGCTGCTGCTACACCAGATTCACAAACTCGTCTGTGTTTTTAACAGAATCAATGAGCGACTAAAAAAAGAAAAAAAAGAAGAATTTGCAATGGTTTGTTTCCTTATTTAATTGTAGCTATAACTAACGAGTCTTGGGGAAAGCCAATAAATATTTATCAAGCATTGAATGGAAAGGAATCTTTTCAATCATAATCTAAAAAGCTAAGAGCTAAAAGTGAATAAATTGATTTAAGGTTGTTCGGACATTAAAGCACTTTGGTAGATTAAAAAGCTAATTTTTTAATATGTTATTAATCACTATCAAATACGTATAAAATAAAATTTTGAAGCAGATCTGACACAGGGTTATCGTGTAATTAATTTTTAAAAAATTGAAATTTAACATGTAGCCTATGGGGAATAACGACGAAATTCACACATATTGAATTAAATAGGCATCTGTGCATCTGATACAAAAACAAAAAAAAACTTACATTTTATTAATTCACTTCCGAGGAATACGTTAAAAATAAAATCAAAAGTTTCTGCCGACCGCTTTTAAAGATATTTTAACAAGAAAGTCAAAAAATTCTCCAAAATGACAGTCGCTAATATTTAAAAATAATGAATTCTCGAGAGTCAGACCAGCCTGGCAACGTCGCATAACATGTGTCTTATCTCTATGTCAGATACATTTTTTTTTTCAATTTTACAATATTTTTTCTCGCAAATCGTCCATTGTGTTTAAACTGATTTGCATTAAACATTGTAATATATTAAATAAAATTTAAGGCTTTTAAGATTTAAAATAGATAGCTGATAAATGCAATGTTGCCAGTTCTATATTACGTGAAATACTACTCAAGTCGAAAGTCATTCATTTATTATTTTTGGTAATTAAATTATTAACTTAATCCAATTATAAACTATGATAGGTCACGACTAAATTGTAATAAGGAATTTTGGCATTCAAATTTTTAATTTTATTTAAAAAAAAATTTAGATTCTATTATGACTTACGATGTACTATCCGAACAACCTTAATATCAACTGGTGGCGAGTAGGGCTGGACGGTAATGGATTTTCATTACCGACCTCGATAATGAAAAAAAAACCGGTTTTTCTCGAAAGTCGGTAAAAATTTTTTACCGCCCGCGGAACCAAAGTTTGCCGCCGCGGAACATTTTTTTTTTTTTGC
The DNA here is from genome assembly GCA_023213315.1 of Euborellia annulipes. Taxonomy (NCBI): domain Eukaryota; kingdom Metazoa; phylum Arthropoda; class Insecta; order Dermaptera; family Anisolabididae; genus Euborellia; species Euborellia annulipes. Next base: position 7,913 of record JAKCPI010011797.1, on the reverse strand, counting down.
GGAACCAAAATTTTTCCCAGGCCGAAAAAATATTTTACCTTTTTTTAGAGAGCCAATTTTTTGCCGAAACATTTTTTTTCCCCGCGGAACCAAAATTTTTCCTCGGCCGGAAAAAATATTTTACCTTTTTTTTAGAGAGCCAATTTTTGCCGAAACATTTTTTCCCCGCGAATGCCAATTTTTTGCCGAAACATTTTTTTTATCGCGGGGCAAAATTTTTCGCCGGCCGGAAAATATTTTACCTTTTTTAGAGGCCAATTTTTGCCGAAACATTTTTTTCCTCCGCGGAACCAAATTTTTTCCCGGCCGGAAAATATTTTACCTTTTTTTAGAGAGCCAATTTTTTGCCGAAACATTTTTTCCCCGCGAACCAAATTTTTTCCCGGCCGAAAATATTTTACCTTTTTTTAGAGAGCCAATTTTTTGCCGAAACATTTTTTTTTCTCGCGGAACCAAAATTTTTTACCGACTTTCGAAAAAAAAAAACGGTTTTTATCGAATTAGAGGTTCGTTACCGCGTTTTCGGTAAAAAATTTTTACCGGTTTACCGTCCAGCCCTAGTGGCGAGGCGAATCTATAACTTTAAAAACAAGTACACAAAAATATTCAAAATAAAAGTGCTTTTTTCTTAAAAAAAAAAATCGACGCGACTGGTAGCCCCAGAATTTTTGTGTCGATATATTAATATATTTAGTTCCGGACAGTACAGTGCATTTTCAGATGTAAAATTTATAGTTCAAGAGCTGGCAACAAAAATGGGCAAGAGTTTTCTGAAGGCTAATATTTTCAGAATAGGTTGCATTTTAGTGAAAGAAAAGATACTCTAGAGTCAACACTTCCAGTAACGGGGCGTTAAGCGGGAATAATCCGGTAAAGTTGCGAGAAGTTGGTTTTTCGAAAATATCTCGAAAACTATGAAGTTTTTTGCAAAAATTCCTCTATTGAAAAATAATTGAAATTAAATTACAAACAAAAATGGTCTATTATTTATTTATTTATTGAATTCCTACCCTTCCCTTCTCGGGTTTAGGGTCAGCTATATACAATTTAATTACAATTTTGTTTATAAGTACACAAAACAGATTAACATATGTCTCACTTGACAGAAATAGAGAGTTCCTCTTTCATCACTCTTTCCCATTTAGTCCAAAGTTCACACATATTCTTCACTGGTCCTTGTCTTAATAGTTTTTTCCACTTGTCTTGTAGCAGTAGTTCGTCTGTCCACCTCCTTTCCTTGTCTGTAAGTCTCTTCTTTAGTCCAGTACACTGTAGTATATGGAGTACATTTTCTTTTCCCTTATTACACAGTCTACAGTCTCTCCATCCCCCATTGCCACATCTCATTTTAGCCCATGCTGTCCTTTCCTGTTTTTTAATGTCTGTCCTGTCCAAGTAGGCTTCTCTAACTGGTCTGTTCTTTATGTCTTTGTAATATTCACAGTACGTTGATCTGTCTATGTCTTTCCAATAATTCTGTATGTCTTGTTCTTCAATTCTCGTTAAAATCTCCGTCATAGTCTTCATAGTGTCTCTGCTGTTTTCTTCTATTTTCTGTACAAGGTCCGGTCGTCCTGCGTCTTGGGCTGTTTTCCTTAGAAGATTTCCCCATCTTGTTGGTGTTTGGTTTTTTATCCCTCTAAGAATTTCTCTGAGGCATATCTTGGGCCATCTTCCTTCTTCCATGTTCAAAATTGTTAATATATATTTAAATATTTTTTGGACCGCCGTTATGTTTATTTTGTTTCTTCCGGTCTCCATTCTTATAATATAATTTGGTGTGTTTTTCTCAAGTCCTTCGCACATCTTAATGTACCTGTTCTGCACTCTTTCTATTTTATCAATGTTTCCGGCCCCGAAAGTTTCACTGCCGTATAACATACTCGGAAGCATTATGTTGTCCATTAGTTTGATTTTGTTTTTAAAAGCGATCATACAGCTCCTTTTTCCTAGACCCCATAGCTGGTTAGCGATTTTTTGACCCTTTGCTGCCTGTATTTGTATGTGGTGTTCGTAGCTTCCACCCGATGACATATGTACACCAAGATATTTGTACTTTTTCGCTGTCTCAATGTTCTTCTCGTTTATCTTCCATTCGTAGTCGATTTTTTTTTCTCTTCCTCCTTTTTTAAATACTAACATTTTTGTTTTTGTCGGGTTTATTTCTAATTCATTCTTCTTAGTATATTTCCCAAGGTGGTTGAGCACTTGCTTCATTTCCTCCTTATAATCTGCTAGCATTACGATATCATCTGCATATTTTAGGCACCATATTTTTTCTTTCCCTATCACTGTACCGCCTATATTCTTTTTAATTAAGTCTTCTTCGATGTCTTCTATTATTATATTAAATAATATAGGGCTAAGCGGACAACCCTGTCTCACTCCTTTAGTGGTCCAAAACATCTCCGATGTTCCTTCTTCCGTTAGGATCTGGTTCTTTGTTTCACTATAGATACTCTGCACCATCTTAAGGAACCTTCCCCCAATTCCAATTTTTTCTAGTTTCTTCATTAAAATGTCTCTGTTTAGTGAGTCAAATGCTCCTTTGAAGTCAATAAACAGTGCATAAAGTTTCTCTTTATTCTTAATTTTGTTTTCTATTAGAGTATTTATTATGAAAATATTATCCCTTGTTGAGAAACCCTTTCTAAATCCTGCTTGACTTTGTTTGAGTTTTCCTTCTTCATGTAACCACTGTTGCAGTCGTTTTGCCATGATATTTGCCAGTATCTTATACCATGTGTTAAGAAGCGTTATACCTCTGTAATTTTTTGTTAAATTCTCCTTTCCATCTTTGTATATTGGTACAATCAGGCCTATCTTCCATTCTTCAACAAAAATGGTCTAGTATATAATCACGCTAAAGTGAACGGTTCGGGAGATATAGAGGGGTAAAATTTGTAATTCTAACAATGGTTGTCATGGTAACAAGATATAAATATTTCTCTATATCAGTGTCTCCTTTCATATTAATTACAAATTTATCTTTCCAGCACTAAAATGCAACCTAATCTGAAAATATGAGCCTTCAGAAAACTTTTGCCCATTTTTGTCGCCAGCTCTCCGACTATTATAAGTATGGGAAAATATTCATATTTTGTTACCATGGCAACCATTTCTCATAACTTTCCTATGAAGTACAAGAGTAAAGTGGTCTTCAGAAGATTTCAATGGCAAAATGAGAATTTACATTTTATTAAAGAGCATGAGATATTTTGTTCAAGGGTTTTTGTGTTTGTGGGGTTGTTGAAAGGAGGAGGGGAGAAAAAGAAGAGAAATTTTTTTTTTTAAAATATTTTATCCACAGTTTTTTTTTAACACCCCTCCCGGGGGGTGGTGGTGTTTAATATATTTTTAAAAAAAAAGTGCTTGCTTTTCTTTATTTCCTGTTTTTTTACACACCCACAGACAGATCATGTAGCGAAAACCACTTTTTTGGACTCAGGGGACCTCAAATCGTGTATACCCATCAAGAATTCCATAACGAATTTTTGACATGAAACCAATACTTTCTCTCTATATATATTAAAATATAGTAGAGCCCTGCACGGGCCGATTTTTTTTGGTCCGTACCGGCCCGTGCTCGTATTTTTTTTTACTTCCCGCCTGTGTCCGGCCCGTAATTTTTTACCATTCTTCAGGCCCGCCCGTACCCGCCCGAAGTTTAGTGAACGAATGAATGTCTAGAAATTTTTAAATAAAATAATTTTTAAAAAGCCTTTAAATTATACATTGTTTATTTTAAAATATTCAATTTTTTTATACATTTTTAATAAAAAAACCTAGCCCCCGAGTTTGGCGTAGTAGGTAGCATGCCTACCTCCTATATCAAACGTCGCGGGTTCGGACCCAGGCAGCCCGATGATTTTATTTAAACCATTTGGATACCAGATGGCTTAAATAGAAATGCCTGAACCCCAAATAGATATATTAATTACAACGGTTATCGTCTAAAGTCTTAAATGGCCTGAGATGCCAAAAAGACTGTGTGAATGTGTGTGTGAGTGTGAGTGTGTATGGGAAAAAAAGTGTGAATGTATAAAAAAAATAAATAAATAAAAATAAAAGAAAAAAAAACCTACTTTTTCATGATCTCAGATGTCGGAAAAAAGAAATATTTTAAATTTTTTTATTTTTTTTTATAGGTCCATGCCCGCCTGATTTCATTTGCATGTCCGTCGGCCCGAACCCGTTTATTTAGACTTGCTACCCGCCCGTAATTTTTTCATGGCCTCCAAAACCCACCCGGTCCGGCCCGCGGGCCGGGCCGGGCGGGCTACGGGCCTACGGGCTTACCCGTACCCGTGCAGAGCTCTAACATAAAGGTAAGGAACATATAGGTAAGAGAAAGTAAAAAATTTTAAAATATGCATGAAAAATATTTTTATATTGCTGTTATTTTGTTTTAATATTGTATTGAGAAATTTTTTTAAATATTGTATTTGCATGGCTTATTTTTATATTTTTATTGTGAATCTTTTGTAACCTTTTTAACCAAATGGCCACCGACTAAACGAGCAAAATAAATTAAAAAAAAAAAAAAAAACATTCACACTTTTTTCTCATTCACACTCACATTCACACAGTCTTTGCGGCAACTTAGGCCATTTAAGACTTTAAATGATACTCGTATGTTTAAATATATCTATTGAGGGTCCAGGCATTCTTAAGCCATTTGGTATCCAAATGCCTTAAATAAAATCATCCTGGGGTCCGAACCCGCGACTTTTGGTATACAAGGTTAGCACGCCAAGCTCCGAGGTCAAAAAGAAAGGTTGTTTTTGGTAAAAAAAAACAACATGCATTGTGTATGAAATTTCTTCAAAAAAAAAAAAAAAAATCCAAAATATGCCCATATACTCTGAACAAAGAGGTTTATTTCAAATCGAATCCTCATGAAATGGATAATTGCAAAGTTCCAGGAACATATTCAGCTTCTATATGTATAGAAACATGCATTTGCATAGGGTGAGGGGTGTCAAAAGAGTGAGTCCACCGCCTAGAGGCGTCAAAAGCCTAGATCCGCCACTTGCATGCCACGCGCGCGCGCGTTTCAATCTCAATAAAGACAATCCTCAAGGCTAACTAACAAATATATAGCAATAGAATAAAAATTTTCACTTTCTTTTCTTCTATTTGCCTTGAATATTTTTACGTATACATTCTCTTAATCAAAATTCATTAGTTTGCAATTATAAAGTAATTTTCCAAAAAAAAAAAAAAAAAAAAAATAATTGAATTAAAATGTGTGGCAATATCCCCCTCCCCCCTGATGGTTATCTATTTATAATAAATTCGGTAGCTGTTAAGAGAGTTCAAGTGCACCTGTGTGTTCGTTCGTTACTCAGCTCTTTTTTTTTTTGAAACTATCCCTTATTTAGGCCCGTCCTTGCTAGTCCATTCCTTTTCTCAATTCAAATCCCTTTTTGCACACGTTTTTGCCTTGATCTAGATCCGTTTGGGCGCGGTGTTCTCTCTCTCTCTCTTTCTTTCTTTTGCGTTTGAGGGAGTAAATAAAGAAGAGGAAAAAAAAATTTTTTCTCAAGGGTTGGAGGTCAACTGTCAATGTGTAATAATGAACCCACCTAATAAGGCAACAGGTTAATTATATGCCAGGCGTTTTCATAATTCATAAATAAACATATTTAAATGGAATTAAAATTTTTTGCATTTTTGTAATATGAGATGTGAATGAAGGAGTGAGCCGAGCGAGAGAAACTTCCCGACTAGAAATTTTAATGTGAGACCTATTGGGGCCTCATTGGGTTGCCCATTAGGGACGTACATTGGGATGTCACGCAAAAACCAATCTGGCCCTAATTGGGCAATCCCACTTGGGCCCCGATGAGGAAGTCCCAAAGAGGTCCCAAAGAGGCACCCCATCCCCTAGCCTCATAGGGAAATCCCTATGTGGCCCCATAAAGATCCCTCAGGGATGTCACGCAAAAGCCAATCTGGCCCTGATTGGGCAATCCCACTTGTGCCCCGATGAGGAAATCCCAAAGAGGTCCCAAAGAGGCATCCCATCCCCTAGCCTCATAGGGAAATCCCTATGTGGCCCCATAAAGATCCCCTCAGGGATGTCACGCAAAGGCCAATCTGGCCCTAATTGGGCAATCCCACTTGTGCCCCGATGAGGAAGTCCCAAAGAGGTCCCAAAGAGGCATCCCAACCTCTAGCCTCATAGGGAAATCCATAAGTGGCCCGTCCTTCAGTTGTCATTTTTATAAAGTTGATCCTTAAATAAATAAAAATAAATAAATACATTGCCTGAAAATGATTTAGCATATTTTTTTTTTTTTTTTTTTTTTTTTAAACATTCACACTTTTTTCTCATTCACACTCACACTCACACACACATTCACACAGTCTTTTCGGCATCTTAGGCCATATAAGACTTTTTACGATATCCGTTATTATTAAATATACATATATGGGGTCCAGGCATTCTTATTTAAGCCATTTGGTATTCAATTGGCTTAAATAAAATCATCGGACTGCCTGGGGTCCGAACCCGCGACGTTTGGTATATGAGGTTAGCACGCTAACCTCTACGCCATGCCCCGAGGGCGATTTAGCATATGATGATTAGGAAATTCAAGATGAAGAAAGTGAATTAATTTCTATTTCGCTTCAATTAAATTCTTAATAAAAAGGAAAATCAAATAATTCTATAAATCAAATAATATTTGTTTTGATATCATTTTTCTTTAATTTGAGAATAAGATTACATATCTTTAAAATTTTTTTAAAAATTCCATTTTCTCTTTGTGTCGATTTCAATATTTCTTGAGATTCGTTACTAAAATTGTTTAAAAAGATATGGATGTAAAAATAAGTTTATATCTCTAAAATAAATCACATTAATTTTTTTTACCTTGGCTATATATCTATAGTATTACCATCAGCTATCACATGTGGGAAAATATTTTTCCTTTTGCAAAAAATTTCTTTTAGTTCTCTGGAAATGTGAAAAATAAATAAATTAATTTTATAAATTTATAATCTTTTTTAATTTATCTATTTACCTTTCAAAAGGACATTTAATAAATAAAGTTGATATTATGTTCCTTGTATTCATTTATCAAAATTAAAGAGGCTTCTTCAGGCCAAATCGTTCTTACGTCTAAAATTTCTAATGAATATAATTGAAAGAATTAAATAGATTAAAATATTACATAAATAAAAAAAAATTAAAATTAAAATAGCAACAAACGATCACAAGCTTTTTTTCGATATTAATTATGTTTCCAAGGAGATTGAGAGAAAATGGCGAGAGTTTGAAAGGTGGTCATCTACTAAAGCTTTGGCGCTGTGATCGCCCTGCACAATTCCATTGGGTCGGAGGCATGCCGAATAGGGAATTCCCTATAAGGGCCCAATTATAATCCAATCGGGAAATTCTCAGGAAAAATAAAATAACTTATAATCACTTTCGCGCAATTGGGTTCTGGGTAGAAAAATATGCAGAAAAGTCCAAGCTTGAAACGAACAAAGAAGGGCAAAATGTGTAAATTATACTGCAATGACAAGCGAAACGAACAAACCTAATTTCTAATTTTTAAATATTAAGTGATGCGTTATATGTAAGAAATGACATCTATTGAGCCTCGCGACTCCAATCCTCATCATCTACGCATGCGCGAACACTGGATTTTATTTATTCCAAATAAGATACTACAGCAAATATTTTGTATAAGTTTTTATTTTAATGTTGGGATTTCCCGTTTAGGTCCCACACAGAACCCAATTGGGAGAAACTGACTATAAGTTATTATATTTTTCCTGGGGATTTCCCGATTGGGTTCTAATTGGGCCCTTATAGGGATTTCCCTATTGGGCATGCCTCCTTGGGACCCTATGAGGTCCAGATGTATACTCTGGGCGTTCCCAAAGCAATTTCTAGTCGG
>JAKCPI010011796.1:0-19876 GCA_023213315.1 Euborellia annulipes | reverse complement strand
AAATAAATTGTCCCATGATCGGGATGTGAGCCCGCGACTCTTGGCACTCTCAGCACGCTACTCACTACACCAAGGCCCGAGGATATCCAGCTGGGAAAAAAAAAAAAAAATTTAAATCAATACATGAGTTCACTCATAATCATAATTTCTATTCATTTCCCTCTCACATACCCAATTCGACTAAATATTCTGGGAACAAACTTTTTAACCATCCCCCTTCCCTCTACCTCACCCTCTCCCCTCTCATCCAATTGCAACGGTATGAATAAAATAAATGTTTATTAATGTTAATTAAAAGTAAATTAAATATTAATGATAGGATATTTTTATAAATTAACCCCTGAGGTTTAATGGAAAAATAAATAGATGAAATAATTAAAGCGAATGAACATTGAATATTTATTAAGACTTATCTACTTTGAGCAAATATTATACAAGTCAGGCTGCGCAGCTAGTTAAAAAAAAAAAAAAAATTTTCTATTTCTTGAAATGAGAGAGTTTAAAATTTTTAATTAATTTGGATTCTCATTTATTATTAAAACATCATAATAATTATTATAAGCTTAATTTTATTTTTTTACTTTTTAAATATGGCAAAATGAAATATTCATATGGTTGATTATGAAAATATCGAAACTGATATGTATTCCCTATTACCTTCTAAATATCATGCAAAATACATTTAAAACATGATATAGTATGAATTTTTTTATGCTAATTTTTATTATCATCGCATTTATTTTGTCATCTATCAATTTTTGATGATTCAAATTAGGATCTTTTTTCCTCTCTTTCGAAAGAAAAAAAAAAAAAAATAATAAAATATGAAAAACGTGCATTTGAATAGTTGATATTTGCCTCTCAATCATAGACCAATTCATATTCTGTATTAGTTCGTTTTTTTTTTTTTTTTTTTGAAAAAAAATTCTTATTATACGAGAGGGGCCTGGCAACAGACTAGAGCAATAACCATCTAGTTCGTTGTTGTTGTTGTTAAGTAATGCCAAAGCACGGCTGAATTTCGGAAAGGTGGCCCCCAAAAAAAACAAGCGTGTTGAAAGTCCCCTGCGACCATTAAATATAACCTATATTACATATGGATCCTGTTATGCAATGGTGTGTCAAAGACCAAAAAAAATTCAAAATTGAGTTAAGCACGGAATATTGTTTCAAATGCTATAATTAATAATATTTTTTTATGAAATATGTCCTAAAAAAATTTATATTTAATGTTACTTGCACAATTGACAACAAAAATTATATCTAATCCAATGAAAACAAAAAACTTTAATGTTGATTTTCTCAAAACTCGATGTTTGGTCTTTAACACACCATTGCATAACAGGGTCCATATATAAGAAGGATATGAAAATACAGGCAGCCAAAAATAAAAAACTCTCTCGATACTCCGTGAACGTTCAGACTAGGGTCCGACCGAAACAAGATTTTCAGCCGAAACCGAAACCGAATATTCGGCCTCAACCTTAGTTTCGGCCGAAACCGTAACCGAAACCGAAACTTGTATTTCCTATAAAATTTTTTTTTCATTTTACCTTTTTTTTTTGAATTTTTTTTCCCTCCCGTGAAAATCATTTTACCTTTTTTTTAGGGAGACTAAAATTTTTTTCTCCCTCAAATGCAAATTATTTGACCTTTTTTTTTTTTTTTTGCATGCGAGTCTCATCCCATTTTTTCAGACTCTGGTTTCGGCCAGCCGAAAGGTTCGGCCACTTTTTGGCCGAAACCGAAACTACGGCCGAAACCATGATTTTTGGCCGAAACTGGCCGAAACTGGCCGAAACCGTAACCGAAACCGAATATTCGGTCGGTTCCTAGTTCAGACGTTTTGGGGAAAATTTATTCACCCATTAGAACGCAAGTCTTGGTATGAATTCAAATTGACTTCTTTTTTTTGTAATTAATACGCTATACATCTATTCTATATTAGTGTTCACTGAGGATGGGTGAATAAATTTTACCCGAAGCGTCTGAACGTTCACAGAGTATCGAGAGTTTTTTTATTTTTGGCTGTCTGCATTTTCATATCCTTCTTACATATATTTCCAGTCGTTACATATTATTATATCTATATTACATATAAACTAAAACCCTAAGGGCTGCTTGATTCATTTCTAATTAACTATCTATCCCTCGGATAAGCTAATTGACTACCGTTATTTCTTTCGAGTCTTTTCACATCTAGTTAATCTAAGCATATGATTAAATAAGAGCCCAAGTCCAAGCTAGAAAGCTAAGACCCTAAGTTCGGTATAAGGTTTAACAAAGGGGTGAAATTAGAAACACAATCCTTGTTTATTAATTTTTGTTAAAAAAAATTAGGTCTTGGCTGTGTCTTCTACACAGCCGATGGCTTTTTAACGTGACAACGTCTTTGGCTTGACTTCAAGCTATTTTTACTTTCTTTTACCTACATGTATATTGAAATAATTAAAGAGAAAGTATTGTTTATTTTTTTTTTTTTTTTACTATTACTTTGATCTCATTGACAAACATGTTCATACATTTTCCTCTCATACGAATGACGTCATATAAAAAAAAAAAAAAGAAAAAAAGGCCTGGGGGTATTGAACCACTCTTTCTAAAACTATATTTAGATTTAATGTAGCTTTTATGGTCAAGTAGCTATGCGTTGCACAAATAGGGCTATTTTTCGATATTTTTTTGCCTACAAAATGAGGTTTTTCGAGAAAAAAACTAATTTTGGAGTTAATTACTCGGGATTTTTTTAGACCTCAGAAAGTTTTATACTCCCACCTCGCCTCCTAAAATTTATTTTCCACTCGATTTTTTTATTTCGTATTTTTTAAGATTAAAAACGCAATTTTAAATGCCTACGATCCTAAAAAAAAGTTTCCCTTGCATCGTGGTTTCCTAAAACCCCACAATGATTTTTTTTTATACCTCAGGTATCTAATTATATATGAAAAACTTTTTTTTCTCTTAACTTGAAGGTTAAGCATGTTCTTGTTTACTAAAATATACTGTATACCGTTGATTCGTTATAAGTAGGATAAGTTTGCTAGTTGACTAGAAGTAAAGCAACCGGGCCTAAATAGTCTCAGGAGCTGAGAAAAAAAAATTTTTTTTGGCTGCCAATTTTTTAGTTCTATTGATTTCAAATTAAGATTATCGAACTTGCAACTGTCAGTTGTGATCTGAAACACTTCTTGCTGTCATTGATATAGTCACTACAAACGATTCTCTATTGTGACAAGCGGAAGGCTAGATCCATCATCTATTTTAAGGCCTTGTTTGCTTTTCCAATATAAACTCCCCCAATGACAGTTCCACTCTGCCATGTTGCTTGCCATCCTGTAATGTTGGCTTGTTTGGTTTTGATCTGGTTGGTCCGTCGAAAAGCTTTTCTATTCAATCGAGAGTTAAATGTATTTTTCAATTTAGACCTGCCCAACAGATGAGAGTTTGGTGGGATGAGGAAATAGAGGATGGGGTGTTGTGGATAGCTTAGGGGATCGAGGAAAAAAATTCCACTACCATTGAATGAATGGCATGTGAATTAAGTTAAAATTGTTTTAGCCCATTTTATATATTTTATATTTTTACCTTTTGAATTTGCTTTCACTCGGTTCACTATAAAATATTTTTTTTAATCTATTGAAGTTGTCTAAAATTACATTTTTCATTGATAGAAAAGTTTTTTTTTTTTTAATACATTAAAACTTTACACATTAAACAAATTTTTTAGTTTTTTAGTCATGAGCCAAAGTTTTTTGGTAAAACTTTAGGCTACAGTTACCATTTATTTTTCTCTCCGAAATTTAAAAAATTTTGAGATTATAATGCCCATTATATTCCATCATCATTGACGACCTTTCGGTTTAACTTTAGACTGACAGTTTTAAGACATAATTATGTTTAAGTTTTTATATTGAAGCTAGTAATTAATTTGAATATGTCCTCACTCTGTTCTTATCTCAGTATCACGGACAAGCTTCATCATCTGTTTCATTATTAACATCAAACTAAATCGTTCAGGGCACTTTGAACTTTTGACATTCATAGCATTGAATGGAGAGGGACTAAAGAGGGAGAGGGGATAAGCATGTGACAAGTCACTCTGACATGATTTTCGATCAATTCCAATAATGTATAGGCTATGTATTCAGAAAGCGTTTTGAAAGGAACCAAATAAAATGCATATGTAACCTTACTGTGTATATATTAAAAAACACTATTAAAGCGTGATTATTTTTTGAAAGAAAGAAATATTTTTGACAACTATGTTAAAGTAAAACAACTAGGAAGGGGTCGTCATTTGGCGTTCATAGTTTTTCAATGGGATTAAAATTCCTAAAGCCAAAAAATAAAGGAATACAAAAATACAAAAAAAAAAAAAAAATTAAATTTACGGGGTTACGACCCTACGGTCCTACGAGACCCCCGGCAGGAACGAAGTTCCTCACGCCTTTTCCTCAAATCACAATATAATTTAATATGAATATTATTTATTTAGCCAGGGAGCTGCGCCCACTGGAACCTCTTGCTCGCCTTTGGCGAGCAATTTCCCGTCTACGGTAGATAGAAGGAAATGAAGTGAAGGCGAAGGTGGGCGTGTCCTCGGCTAATCTCGCCTTCCTCCGCCTTCGCTCGGGCGCTGGGAACGCATTTTTGTTACGTTACATTTTCTCCCAATTCACCCTGGGTAAGCCGCGTTTAAAGAACTTCGTTCCAAAAACTTTAATTTTCGTAATAGGCCATTTGCAACGCCCAAGGCGACATCTTAAAAAAAAATGTTAGTATAATAATATTTTAAAAAAAATTGTGAAATATTCTCTCGTTATTTTAAATAATTCCTCATTTTTTTTATTATTGGAATTTTTTCTTTATTTATTACAATAAAGAACCTTTTATGTTATTTAAAACTTTATTTACAAATATCAACTTTAGCCTTGTTTTCTGATATAAACATTTTTTTTTTAATAAACGCATGTAATTCTTTTTTTTTTCAAACAAAAATATCACTCTGATAATCTACGTTCATTGGATTGCTTGGAAAAAATAAACAACCACCACAACAGGCAATAAAATATAGATAAAACGTTTGAAGAGGGAAGATTTTAAAACATAAAAAAAAAAGAATTTATGAAATATTGATATTAAAAAAAAAATTCAAAAAGTTCAAAAAAATATTTTATTAATGAACAATTCAACTCTTAATAAAAGTCTCGCTTTACATTCTAAAAGTCAGTTGTTCGTTTCATGTCTAAAACAACAAAAATTTATTTAAAATACACAAATACTCTAATATGGATGTTCTGATATGAACCAACTTCGAAACTAAATACTATTAATATATATATTGTATTTCTACCTTTGGTTTAATAAATTCCTTCAATTTGGCTAGTTCTTCTTCTTCTTAGCCTTATTGCCCTGCGGCATATGCCATTTTGGCAGACGTAAATTTGGCTAGTAAAATAGATAAAGTGATAAATTCATTTGTTAGATCTGAAGGTAAATTAAATTAATAGCGGTGCATGGGGATTTTTACTCTTCAGGAGCTCCAGAACATTTAAGATTTAAACTTTCGACCGTTGATTCTCGTTGAAACATAAGTAATTGTTGAAATACGTATTAAGTGTTAATTTTTAATTAATAAAACCTTTGAAACAACCTAGTGTTTGATTTGTATATTTATTTTTAACACACAAACACATATATACACACAAACACACAGTCTTTTCGGCAACGCAGGCCACAAGACATTAATGATACTGGTATTTATTAATAATATATATATATTGGGGGGTCTAGGCATATTTATTTAAGCCATTTGGCTTAAACAAAATCATCGGACTGCCTAGAATCCGAACCCGCGACCCTTGGTATAAAAGGGCAGCACGCAACGCCAAGGCCCGAGGGCATATTTAATTATAATCTAGAACAATTATTCGAAAATGTATTAACGATTTAGACTTGGATGCCTACAAAACAAAAACTCCAACCTTTGTTATGTGCATAATAATTATCTATAAATAATTTCATATAAATCTACTGTATGTGATTGAGGTAAATAATTAATCTATAGCTACATAAACCTATAAATTTTGTATTAATATATATAGTCTAGTTGAATGCTTAAATCAAAAGACTCATTTCTTTTAATATTATAACTTCGTGAAAAATATTTTCTCAAAAATGAAGCAAAATTGTTCAAAAGTTTGTTTAATTTAATTTTTGCCATTTGTTATTTAGTATGAGGGGAGGAGATTCCTTTATATGAAATTATCTTAAAGCGTCGAAAGATTCCTCTTGCGTCTTTTTCTCCCCTCTTCTTTTGCTTAGAAGCCTCGAGGGCTTCTGAAGGTGACTTTTGATTTAAGAACCTAGACTTGGAAAAAGAAAATTAACAAGAAACTTTTTTTTTATTTTATAATAAACTTAAATCTTTTAATTGATATTTCTTGTTGTAAAGATAGGTGTCCTTTTTCCGGGGTGTAGGTGTACCTGAAACCATCCGACTGGTTGTTTACTAATAAAACAATTAATCCCACAGGGAGAGAGACGGGATCTAAGGATTGGTTTTAATTAAACAGCGCTCTAGTAATAATCCTTGAGGAGGCGGAATTGAAATTGGCTTCAATTAGAACTCGAGAATATTGAAATTATGCGAAATTAAATACGATTAAAAATAATAAATTTCTACTCATTTTTTCTAAAATTTATACAATTCGATTATAAAAGTTAAGCAACATTAAGGAATAGTTCATTATTTAAATCCGGAACGATCTCATGAGTCTGTGTCTTTACATATTTAGCACACACATTGAACATACACAGGGTTATATTAATAAATTATGTTTGTGAATTTTTACTTGAATTGTAATGTGACCACTGCCGGAAAATAAATATAGCCTATGACGACACACTGGTGTGACAAGTACCGAACACAAATTTCAATTACCGAAGCTAAGAGAAATTTGGTACTGTGCGACCTGTCACACCAGATTTTATATTGTATGTTTTCACAAAATTTAGCGAATCTCGCAATACTATAGTGTCACGGTACAGTGGTTGAAAATCACTGACTTGACCAACTCGGATGAGCCGAACGTGATGGTTTCTTTCTAAAATTTTGTACGCGGAGATCCCAAAGAAATTTTCATTTCAAAAACTTCCCGATTTCACCCATCATAACATATTTTAAGCAAGTTCAAAGCAAAAAGTCTCTATAGTAAGAAAGGGCTTTATTCACTCAGTTCTTTTCCTATATACTACTAGTTTTCAATTTTATTAAAGTGAATTTTGATTGGAGAAATAAGTTTGGCCTTCAAGAGTCACTTCCTAAGTAGGAGGGGTCAAGTGGCCCCGCCTCTTGAACCGACCCTCACTGATTGGCCCACAACTGTCCGAATCAAATTACCAGACCGTAATAAATTACACAGAATGATCCAAAAAATATATGCACAATCTGATGATATATTAGGTGTCCACTGTCAGCTTTGTATTGACATAAGGGAAAACATTTCAAATATTTGTCTGAATTAATAGATTTTTAATTTTATTTGCTCGAGGATTTAATGAGAAATAAGGGCTGTTTCATTAGCTATGGTTTCAATTTTTAATTGATAAATTATAATACAATTAGAATGGTTATTAAAATGGAGAAATTCATCTACTAATTCTTTTGAAATCCTTGCTCTTTTGATCTTTTTAATTTAACAAAATCACTGATAATCCTTTTTATCAAACACTTCGTGATCTGGAGTTATTGGATAGCTTTCCCGCCTCATAAATAAATAATATTGGTTACTAATTAATTTAAATAAATATGTACGGAGACTATACAGTCTCGAATGTCAAAAAATACTTTAAAAAAAAAATTAAATTACGTTTAAAAGGCTTTTCGGGTGTTTTATTAGAACTCAGTATCAGTATTGTGAGACATGCTCGTATATTTAATTAGTTTAAACAAAAACTGATTACTTATTTTTAATCATTTTCATTCTTTTTACTTTTTTAAGTCACAAAATCTAGGCTAACCCCACACTAAAGACAACCCACAGAGCACAAAATATTGCTGGAATGTTGCAGGAATCTTTCTATCTTACAACATTGTGGCAATATCGCAGCAATATTTTTTTGGAATGTTGCAAATAAAATATTGCTGGAACATTATTATAATATTTAAAAAAAATTTTTAGAACAAATTTTCCTAAAATTTTTTGTAATATTATAGAAATAATCCAGCAATATTTTTTTGCAATATTACAAATATAATATTGGTGAAATATTATTGTAATATTGAAAAAAAATTTTCAATATTCGGTTCAACAAATTTTTTTGAAATATTGTGATAATATTCCAGCAATATTTTATTTGTAACATTCCAAAAAAATATTACTGGTATATTACTGTAACATTGCAAAGAAATTTTGAATCGGATTATAACAAAAATTTTTTACATTATTATAATAATATTACAGCAATATTTTATTTGAAATATTGCAAAAAAAATATTGCTGGAATATTTTCACAATATTTCAAAAAAATTTTGTAATAATTTGATTTCATTTGACACGTCAAAGAATACACAGCTGGAGGGGGACGCTTTGTTTTTGTTGTTAAAGATAGATAAAAAAAAGTTGTTGATTTTCCCGTGCAACTATTTTAATTTTAATCTTGACAAATGGCGCCCAACGTGAAATCGGTATGTGCTGCAAAGAAATGCTTAAGACCGGAAAAGGAGACACTGAATATTCGATGTGAAGCGAAATGCAAAAATTGGATCCATTTCGAATATTTTGGTTATGAAGAACAAAAGGGCAGTTAATTTGTTTGTGAAAAAAATTGAAACGAGGAGGAAGAAAAAGGAAATGGTAAGTGCAAATACCGAGGCAATTTTAACATTGGCAAATAGTATAATAATAAAATTTATTATAGGAAGTCATGTCGAAATTCGGGATTGGGGATTTGGTTTGGAGAAGAAATCTAACCCTAAGTGACGCCGGAGCTTAAATGGGTTGGTCCATATGAAGTCACCGACCAATTATCCGATACAGTATTCACAGTGCAAGAGCCGGAAAGAGAATAGATAGGTGCCACATCTCGGGCCTGAAACTGGCAAGCTCAATGAAGAGAGGGAAGAGTTGACACGTCAAAGAATACACAGCTGGGGACGTTTTGTTTTTGCTGTAACGTTAAAGTGAAATAAAAAAAAGTTGATGATTTTTACTCCCGTGCAACTATTTTAACTTTAATCTTAACACATTAAATAAATTGCTATATTGTAGAAATATTACAGGAATATTTTTTGCAATATTGTAAATAAAATATATATTTATAATATCAACGACATTAGGTTTTGAGTTAGGATCCTACCTCAAATGTATTTCTTTTTCACGCATGTCGTGATATTATTATATTATATATATATAGAATATTGCCAAAATATTACAATACAATATAGCCATAATATTCCATTTCATACTATGTCCACAGTATATTGAGATGCAATGCATATGTACATTGCACGCATGTCGTGAATTTATTATATTACATATACAGTATATATATTATATCACCACATGCGTGCAATGCATATATGCATTGCATCTCAATATACTGGGAACATAGTATGAAATGGAATATTATGGCTATATTGTATTGTAATATTTTGGCAATATTCCCTGAATAAAAAAACGCGGACATAGGAATGTTGCTGGAATGCTGCAGGAATATTGCATGCAATATTGTGTCACAATATTATGGTAACATTACATCGCAATATGTTGGCAACATTGCTGAGCAATATTCTGGCAATATTGTATTTCAATATTGTGACAATATTCCCTGAATAAAAAAAACGCGGACATAGGAATGTTGCTGGAATGCTGCAGGAATATTGCATGCAATATTTCGAATGTTTTGAAATAATATTCCTGCAACATTCCTGCAATATTTTGTGCTATGTGGGAAGCAATGGAGAGATTACCTTTCTTCTCTTTCATTCGAACGATAATATTAATCAAAAAAGAGAAATATTATTTAAATTTGAATTTTATTTAATCTTCATAGTTCTTTTGTTCTGTTTAATTCATAATCACATCCTAAATATAGTCTTTTATTTTTTACTCTACGAATATTATATTATCTTATATTACCTTTTCAAAAGGTATTACGCCAATAAATATCAATCAAAAAAATTTGTATTTTAAAAAGAACTATTCTAGTTTAAATGAAAAAAAAAACTTGAAAGCCAAATGCATAAATTTATTAATTTTATGAGATACCGATGAAACATAGATTTAGAAATCAACTTGGAATTGGGACAGATAGAAACATCAAAAAAAAATTCCTGATGGATCTAAATGGCTCAATGAAATTTTATTATTCTGTTTTTTGTTCATCCCTCCTTTTGATTTCTTCTTTAGATATATTTTTGATAAATTCATTAGTTTCACAAACCTTTTTGAAAAACTCCATTTCATCAATATTTTATCGAAACTTTTTAGCGATTATTATACAAATCTCTCATAATTTTTGACAAACGACTGGCCATTAACTCGTTTTTTTGAAAATTTCGCCGCGGAATCATTCATTATTTGCCAAATGACAATCGGCAAAGGGACCTCGGCTCCCTTTCCATTATTCTATTACTAATCCCACTCTCCACCACCACACCCCCGACTCTTTTCTCTATAGGCCAATGATTAATGTTGTTTTCGTCCAAACTTCTCACCCGAAAATAAAAAAAAATTAAACCTCTATTCTTCTTTTGTTATACACGTAAAATGTTACCAACTTTTTTTTTTGATAGGGGAAGGTGGGGCAGCTTCACGCATTTTTTACATTTCATCTTATAGAATTCTTTCGGGTAACGATATCTATATCGATTCATCAAAAATCAATAGTTTTACTATCTGACTTTATATCTAAAACATGAAATTTGTGTAAATACATTTGTACGGCTATTTATAACACTTTAAAAAAAAAATTAAAAGTGCGTGAATGTGCCCCACATGTGGGGCACCTTCACGCAGGCTATGGGGCAGATTCATGAATGTGAAAAAATACACAAGTTGTGCATTAAATGTTTATTTATTTATCAAAATCATAGTATAAAAATAATAAAGATACAAACTATTGATAAGAAATACAAAAGTAATAAAGAATAACATAAATATAGGTTTTTTTTATTATTTATCATTTTTTAATTTACTTATTGCACAAGTCTTATTGAGTAGTAGCCTACTACCAATAATAATCAACAATTTAAAAAATTATGAGGAATCTTAAATGTTAAAAAACAATAATTAACTTGAAGAGAATTATCTTAACAACAATAATATTAATTAGGAGAGGACGGGAGCCTTCCCGGGACACAGCAGCCAGGTAATAGCCCTCGAAACGTCGACGACAGGACATAACGTTTTTTATTTTACCTGGCTGCTGTGTCCCGGGAAGGCTCCCGCCCTCTCCTAATATAAATATCTACAGCCATCAAACTCAACATTTTATCAATAATATTAATGTACATTATACAAAGATAGATCTTTGTTGAAACTTAAAATGTTTGCGGTCCTAGCTGTCTTAGCTGATTTAGGAACCGGTAATATCAAAATTACATCTGATAGATCTACTGATCCTTCATCTTTGACGTCTGGAAAGACAAAATTCATTGAAGATTCTGGTTTCTTCCTCAAAAATGAAACCATTACTTCTGTCTGCAACTTAGAACACTCTACGATATATTTATTTAAAAGGTCCTCTTCGGCTTTTGAAAAAACTTGCTGCGATGCAAATTTAGAATCGAATTCACGAATTTCGCAATCAAGATCTTGATTTTGGCGTAATTTTTTGATACGGCTTTGTAGAGTATGTGGATTAACTCCATATTTGACTGCTGATTTTCGAACAGAGAGTTTTTTTTTCTAAAACTTCATCGACAGCTTTTAAGATAGCATGTTCGTCCACCTCTCCACTCCTAGTTCCCTTTTTCTTGTAATTTCTGACCATAATCGTTCTGTAGAAAAAAAAATTATGATATCACTTCAATTTTACAAACTAAAATAAAAATGGTGCACATTCATTCAGCATGAATGTGCCCCACACACTTCTGCTTGAACCTGCCCCATAGCAAGAAAATGAAATTAAAATTAAAAAAAAAAAGAAGCAACCATATATAGAATTATTCACAGACCAATTAACAAACTAGAGTCTATTATCTTTTAAATAAAATTGAATTGAAAAATTTAGAGAGCAGCTTTCATTAAAAAAATGACGTTAAAAGTGATGTTATTTTATTACTTACGTATGGCTAAATCACCTTCAGTGTCACACCGACCCGCGTTTTAGATCGACTGCTGTCAAACTCCGTCAGCAACCACACACATGAGTAAGCTACGCCTATACGCATTAGCCATTTTATTGATGTGCGTCAATCATCAGATATATCTAGTGCTTGAAGGTGCCCCTGGTGTGAATCTGCCCCACTTCCCCTACTAACATCTTCATAAAAGTATAATTAAAAACTTTTCCTTAACTACTAATAAGATTTAAGGTTAATTAACCTAAAAGAATAGAGAGAATCAGTTTTTTAATTGGATCTTTTTGAAACCTTGTTTTTTATATTCGACTATAAAGTAAAATTTTTAGATAAGATTAATTATTAATTATTGCTTATTTATTATATAGCTACTATTACTATTATCTATAATCCGCGTTCTGCAGACAACTCGCCTAACAAGGGATTGATTGATTCAATAAAAGGCATTGCTTTTTCAAAAAAAATTCTTTTTCTCTATTTAATTGATGGTTAATTGATGCCATGGTTGGTATATAATATAAGTTAGCCTCAATCCAACAAACTTGGATTTGACGTCATTCTAGGTTCTTATGTAATCTAATATACAACATGCATTTTTTTTAAATATTAAATTATAAAATTTAAAATATTGTAGAGAATTATAAAATAAAATAAAGTCTATTTACAATTCTAATTTATTAATTTTATAAAATAAAAAGTCTTATCTTAATAGCCTACAAAGGGGCTGCTGGAAAAGACCTAAAACCAGGGGCGTAGCGAAGAGATTTTTCAGGGGGGGGGGAGAAGGCCAAAAATGCCAACTAAATTTAATCAATTTGCCAACTGTACAATTCACATTCTTTTTCATCCTATATATATTAATTTACTAGAGGCTAAACCCGACGCCCCTTAGTCGCTATATGACATGTTCGATGTTTTATATCCCCTCCCCCTTCACTTTGCTATTTTAATATTAAAAAACTAAAGGATTAAACAAAATTTTTGATAGAAATATAATTAAGGCAAGATTTTTTTCAATTGAGAAATTCCCCATATAATTACACTCAATGAAAAATTTTGTCGAGTAGTTCAGGACTCTTACAGACTAAATCCCTCTTGTATTGTCTAAAGCAGTGGTTCCCAACCGGTGCGCCCCGGCACCCAAGGGTGCCGCGAGAATGCCTAAGGGGTGCCGTGAGATATTTAGAGAAAAAAATAATAAAGTTTTGCTAAAAAAAGGTCAAATGATTTTCACGCAAGGGAAAAAAATTTTCCCCAGGGCAGAAAAAATTTCGTTTTGATAGGGGAAAAAAATAAGGGTGCCGCTAGTGAGTAATATTATTCTCAACGCCCCTTTGGGGTGCCGTGGACTTCAAAAGGTTGGGAAACGCTGGTCTAATGTGTAATTTACCGGGGTGTTTTAAGCAATTCCTGGGTTTTTATATAGGATACCCTAATTCCAAAAAAAAAAGTTTTTCTCCATCAAATTTAGTTTTAGAGATTTAGAGAAAATTAAATAGAAAATGAGTTCTAGAGCGACTCTTATTTTGAATTTTCTGGCTTTACCCCTTAAAAAGAAATACATTAGAACCTCGCTTAGGGTGCCCTTTCATAACAAGCAATTTACATAACGAGCAAAAAAAATTGTAAAAATATGACTTGCTTTACGAGTGACGTTTCGCATAATGAGTGGAGAGGAGAGAGAAAGTCCCGGATTGTGCTAATGTTACATCAGTCTGTGTCATGAGGGGACAGCTCTAAGGGGAAAATGTTATTGTTTCGCATAACGAGTGTTTCGCTTTACGAGTATGATTCTGGAACGAATTATGCTCGTTAAGCGAAGTTCCACTGTACATATAAATATAAAGTTTCAGCCCAATTGGAGGCGATTTAGTGGTGCAAAACACGGCTAAAATTTTAGAAAAATCAAATTTTTTCATTTTTTTTTCAACTTTGGACACCCCTAATAGATAGAATCTTTTACCATCACTGAATGCAAAAAAACATATTTACGATATTCTGTAGTTCTTTAACTTTCTAAAAATCATTCTAAAGAAATTATGAACAAAATAGTTATCAAAGTCAATTTTGTGCAAATATAAGAAAATTTTATGATAAAGATGGTGTTTTCCGCCAAGAATTTAGAGCTATTCTTGGGTATATGGATGGATAGCTCTGAATCCTGACTAAGAAAACTATTTTGCTCATAATTTCGTTATCAATGAATTATTTTATTTTTTTTTTTTAACTTTTTTCGGCTACAGAGGCCAGGTATGACTTTATTTAATATATTTCTAAATTACATTATACCGATGGCTACCGGGGGGACTTTCTACAAGCTGATTGCTCGGGGTCCCCAATCCCGGGGCTTTCGCCACGCTTGGCATTGCTTAACTTTTGGAAAGTTAAAAACTATAGAAGATCGTAAACATACTTTTTCCATTCAGGGATGGTAAAAATTCTATTCAGGAGTGTCCTGAAAAAAAAATGAAAAAATGCAATTTTTCTAAACTTTTAGCCATGTTTTGCACCACTAAGCCACCTCCGAATGGGCTCAAACTTTACAGTATAGACTTCTATTTCTATGTATTTCAACTATCTGCAGGGGGTAACGACTTAAAAAAATCTAGAAAATTTAAAATAAGAGTCGCTCTTGATCAGATTATTTATTAAAATTTAATTTTCTCTATATCTCTAAAACTAGAGCCGATGGCGCAAAATTGATGGCATTTTTGGAATTAGCGCTTCCATATAGCCAGGACCTAAATTTCAAAAAACTTTTTTGTTGACCGGTATAAAATTTATATTTCTATCAAAAACATTGTTTAATTGGAATTCCTTTTTTTTACAATTATAGTAAATAAAGAAAATTATTCCATTTCAAATTACAAATGAACGACTGAGGTTTCTTTTATTTGTTCAAATATTTTATTTTTCCCTTTTAAAATAATCCTAATGATTTTCTCGAAGTGTTTGTATTACATTGTATAATAAATTTATATTCAGTAAAAAGAAAATAAATTTATTTATTTGAAAATTAAAAAAAATTTTTTTTTTAATAGATGAAAATATAAAAAAAAAGAAAATTTAATTTTTTTTTTTTTTTAAATTAAAACAAATTAATTTCTGTTAAATAAACTTTATTTTGCCAACTGGTCCTTGATTTTGTCAACATTTGCCAACTCGATCCGACCTGGGGGGGGAGACTCCCCCCCCATCCCCCCCCTTGGCTACGCCCCTGCCTAAAACAAGTCTAAAAAACCTTTGACTTACAAAATTGTTACATCAATCAATCTTTGACGTCACTCTGGTTACCGGATCACTATAAGAATATGCTCGTGTTTCAAAACTGTTTCAAATATAGTAGATTGATTAATATGTATTGATTTGGGACGTGACGAAGCTTTTGAACAAAATCGGCCAAAGAGTAGGCCTACTAGTAGGCCTACTCTACTGATGTACTTTTTCAGTTTTTTTTTTTTCGATTTTCTCAAAATTCGCTCCAACCATTTTGATTAAAATTCAAAAATCAATTATTTTTTAAATGCTCTTTAAAATGTATATTCTCATTTTGGTTTGAAAATTGTTGTGTTTTCCAATACTTATAAATTTTACATCTCTCGAATCTGTCGGAAACTAAATATACTGTATGTCGACACAAAATCTGGTGTGACAAGAGCAAGCACTTTCGATTACCGAAGTGTGCGACCAGTCACACCAGATTTTTATTTTTATTATAAATTATGAAATTTATTAATAAATTTTATAATTTGAATTAAAAAAAATATATATTATATGAATATAATAATAATAATATTTACACAGTTTACATCAACACTCGGATTGAGACTACCTTATATCCATACGATCCTTGGAATGGCAATTGAACCACTTTTGGTTTATAATTACTTTATTTCGTTTTTCTTAAATAATTTTCTGCTCTCGCTTATTTGTTTACTTTTGAGGCCAATCCCCAACCTCTTCCAGCTCGCTCTGTTATTTATCCAAGTACTTTCACTGAAAGTCTTAATTCTTTAATTAAATCACAAAACGGCGAAGTTAGGTAAATGTTTGATATAGATGGGGACTTTAATGTCTACTCAAGGCCACCTAGGCGAGGTTTAATTCTCTCTTCAATATATTTAATACTACAATCTTGAATGCTCATTTTAATGTTGACAGAAAAACATCAAAATAATTAATGACTTGGAAAATTAATCTGTTAATATAAGAGTCTGGCAATTTACTTATTTAGCTAAAATGCTATAATTTATAACGCTAAAATGACTTTTTTTCTTTTAATTAAATCATGATAAATTTTGAACTATTTTATAAAAAAATAAAGTAGGCTTTTGATTATTTTTTAGTAGATCCTTGAAGAGCATTTAAGAAATGTCAATGTTCTTCAATTTAAATCGTTTTCTTGAGATGCATGCTTTGGTAAGAACTAAAGAGGATGCCAAAGCTCTGAAAAAAGATCTCAAAAACCTTTGCTGTCAATATATCGATTAAATAAAATACTTTAATACACCAATTAGCCAAAAAATAATAGACCTCCTTTATTTATTTAAGTCAAAATATCTGCACTTTATGTGGGACTAAATAAATGAAGTCTATTGTCTTTTTTAGCTAATGTCTTAAATTATTTCCTTGAAATATTCAAACCATTTTCTTATAAAATACTTCAATTATAATAAGCAACATTAATTCAAAAAAGAAAGACGTTTAGTAACGTTTATTATTAAAAAATTGTAATTTTATTATTTTTTAAATATATAAAAGAAAAAATATATTATTAAATTTTTTTCATATTATATAATGAAATAATTGAATTACATAACGAAACAACTAGGCCTATATAAAAAATCAATAAAAATTAAATTAAATACTGGCCCCCGGGTCTAGCGTAGTAGGTAGCGTGCCTACCTCCTATACCAAACATCGCGGGTTCGGACCCAGGCAGTCCGATGATTTTATTTAAGCCATTTGGATACCAGATGGCTTAAATAGAAATGCCTGAACCCCAAATTGATACATTAATTACAACGGTTATCGTCAATGTCTTATATGGCCTAAGTTGCCGAAAAGACTGTGAATGTGTGTGTGAGTGTGAGTGTGAATGAGAAAAAAAGTGTGAATGTTTATAAAAAAAAAAAAAAAAAAAAAATTAAATACTGAGCCGAAAACTGGGTCGAAATAAAAATTTGCCCAATTTTGTTACTTTGCCGGATTGATGGGACGTGGATTTTTGCGACCCTTCCGATTAGCATAAAATACAATAATTCTTAAATCTTCAGGTAAATAATAACCTACCCCAAATAGATAATTACAAAAAAGTATCACAGTATAAATTAATATTACTTATTTCTTTGATAAATTTTATATTGTTATATACTTTGATAAATTAATATCCAACTAATAATATTTTTTCTTTTGTTTCAGGTATATACAAATTTATTTCTTTTGTAATTGGTAAGTAATTAATTACATCTTTTTATTGGTATACTAGCTGCAGGACATCCAAGCTACATTCTTGTTTCATTTTTATTTTAAAATATTTACTTTTATACAGCGACAATATTAAGTAAAGATTTTCAAATTTACTTTTTCCAATACCTGATATTTGAATAAATAATTGTAAAAGAATAAGAGAAGGTAAGCAGTCAGGAATTTATAAATAATTATTTATTTTCTTCGACATTTCGAGATCACTTCGGCCCCATCTTCGACGAGAATTTGTGAATGCATTGGTGGACAATAGTGATGCATACAAAATATAGGGGAAGTGCCCCTAAATTGAACCACCTATGCTATAGCCTCGACCAATTCTTTTTCAATTTCTGGAGGCAATCCTTGACAACGGCTAAGTTTTTTTGTATCGTGGTTAGCTTAAATATTCAGCATATGCCTCTTCAGAGTTGGCTTTGGGATCCCTAAGTCTTACATACTTCGTTTATCCCCTTGTCGGCATTTTGCAGCTCGGAAATGGTTCTTGACATATCAATCGCACTCCATTTACCATATTTTTTCCATCTTGTACCATCAATGTGGTACATTCATGGAGAATTTTTTGAAATTTAGGGGAACTTGCCATTTTGTACTACAATAATTACAAATATATTATATGCATCGCTATTGTTCACCAATGCGATCATAGCCGCCGGAACTGGGGGAGGGGGCAAGGGTACATTGCCCCCCCCCTCGCATCCTATAGGAGGGGGCAGAGGGGGGGAAAATGTCTTCTTTTATTTCATTTATTTTTAAAAATGATACATTTTTACTTTTTAAAAATAAAATCATTTAAATAAAAAAAAAAAAGTAAAAATTAAAAGAGTAAGAAATTAATTTTTTTCCAAAATATTTTATATATAGACCCTATTGTATTTCTAATTGCTAAAAACATTTTATATTGAATTAAAATAAGTAAATTAAAAATATTTCCTTCCAAATAGTATAAAACAAATCTACTATATAGACAAAAAAATTTTTGATAAATTCACTAGCAAATTTTTTAAAATTTTAATTTTATTAAAATTGTGATTTTATTTTAAAATTTTTAAACCTTTATAGTAGATTTGTTTTATATTATTTGAAAATATTAAATTATTTTAATTTTCTAAAAAAAAATTTTGCCCCCCCTGATTCAAATTCGTTCCGGCGCCCTTGAATGCGATGGCAATTTCTCATTTGAAATTTGACGATAAGCGTTCCCGAAAATATATTTAGTATTTGCTGGCTGCATATAGTTTAAGAGAAGGTATATTATACCTTCTCTTATTCCTTTACATTTGACATCATAACCACCGGTCCATTTGTTTTAAATAAATTTTATTATTATTACTCTAATCTACAATAAAAGGTTTTTATATTTATATAAAAACAAGGAATCAAAAAGAGTTGATTAAATCTCGTTCTGTTAATGTTTGAGAATTTTTATAGTACGTATATAAAAAATTGAAATTTTATTAAAAATTATTAATGGCCGGGATGAGAGTAAGAGGATATTTCCATTTCTATGAAGAACATTCCTGTAAAATTTGATCATTAATATTCAAACACTTTCATTGTCTTTTTGGATGGATAATCATAAGCCGTAATTCCAATTCCGCCTGACTCTTTGAATATTTAGCCTAACTTCTCAATTTGAAACTCGCTATCTTTAGTCTCCAATATGGCGGAGTCTATTTAGTAAATGAACCTAAAAGGATCCCTGAAGGACGAAATTGCATCGGCGATGAACCTTCCTAAAAGACCCCTTGGGAATTAGCAGGGGAGTCATTCTCAATCGGCCCTTTATGCTTTTACAAAGGCTCAGAGTATTTGAGCTTTAAAGTACAAATATTCACCTGATCCAAACCATTCAGGAAACGAAGACTATCATCTTTTTTCTTTTTATTAATCTAAAATAAAATTAAAATGACTTTTATCAAGATTTAATCAAATTTAATTAGCTATGCAAAGCTTTTCCCTCTTTTTATGTGTAAATATGTATATTAAGTTAAAACAAAAATAACCTTTCAATTTTGTTTTACGTTTCATATGAACGTTTGTAGTGAAGGGAGGGGGAAAGTCAAAAAAAATCAATAAAGT
>JAKCPI010011795.1:0-11744 GCA_023213315.1 Euborellia annulipes | reverse complement strand
TAAATATTAATGATAGGATATTTTTATAAATTAACCCCTGAGGTTTAATGGAAAAATAAATAGATGAAATAATTAAAGCGAATGAACATTGAATATTTTATTAAGACTTATCTACTTTGAGCAAATATTATACAAGTCAGGCTGCGCAGCTGGTTAAAAAAAAAATAAATTTTCTATTCCGAGAAATGAGAGAGTTTAAAATTTTTAATTAATTTGGATTCTCATTTTATTATTAAAACATCATAATAATTATTATAAGCTTATTTTTATTTTTTTACTTTTTAAATATGGCAAAATGAAATATTCATATGGTTGATTATGAAAATATCGAAACTGATATGTATTCCCTATTACCTTCTAAATATCATGCAAAATACATTTAAAACATGATATAGTATGAATTTTTTATGCTAATTTTTTTATTATCATCGCATTTATTTTGTCATCTATCAATTTTTGATGATTCAAATTAGGATCTTTTTTCCTCTCTTTCGAAAAGAAAAAAAAAAAAAATAATAAAATATGAAAAACGTGCATTTGAATAGTTGATATTTGCCTCTCAATCATAGACCAATTCATATTCTGTATTAGTTCGTTTTTTTTTTTTTTGAAAAAAAAATTCTTATTATACGAGAGGGGCCTGGCAACAGACTAGAGCAATAACCATCTAGTTCGTTGTTGTTGTTGTTAAGTAATGCCAAAGCACGGCTGAATTTCGGAAAGGTGGCCCCCAAAAAAAACAAGCGTGTTGAAAGTCCCCTGCGACCATTAAATATAACCTATATTACATATGGATCCTGTTATGCAATGGTGTGTCAAAGACCAAAAAAAATTCAAAATTGAGTTAAGCACGGAATATTGTTTCAAATGCTATAATTAATAATATTTTTTATGAAATATGTCCTAAAAAATTTATATTTAATGTTACTTGCACAATTGACAACAAAAATTATATCTAATCCAATGAAAACAAAAAACTTTAATGTTGATTTTCTCAAAACTCGATGTTTGGTCTTTAACACACCATTGCATAACAGGGTCCATATATAGAAGGATATGAAAATACAGGCAGCCAAAAAATAAAAAACTCTCTCGATACTCCGTGAACGTTCAGACTAGGGTCCGACCGAAACAAGATTTTCAGCCGAAACCGAAACCGAATATTCGGCCTCAACCTTAGTTTCGGCCGAAACCGTAACCGAAACCGAAACTTGTATTTCCTATAAAATTTTTTTTTTCATTTTACCTTTTTTTTTTGAATTTTTTTTTTCCCTCCCGTGAAAATCATTTTTACCTTTTTTTAGGGAGACTAAAATTTTTTTCTCCCTCAAATGCAAATTATTTGACCTTTTTTTTTTTTTTTGCATGCGAGTCTCATCCCATTTTTTTTTCAGACTCTGGTTTCGGCCAGCCGAAAGGTTCGGCCACTTTTTGGCCGAAACCGAAACTACGGCCGAAACCATGATTTTTGGCCGAAACTGGCCGAAACTGGCCGAAACCGTAACCGAAACCGAATATTCGGTCGGTTCCTAGTTCAGACGTTTTGGGGAAAATTTATTCACCCATTAGAACGCAAGTCTTGGTATGAATTCAAATTGACTTCTTTTTTTTTTTGTAATTAATACGCTATACATCTATTCTATATTAGTGTTCACTGAGGATGGGTGAATAAATTTTACCCGAAGCGTCTGAACGTTCACAGAGATTATCGAGAGTTTTTTAATTTTTGGCTGTCTGCATTTTCATATCCTTCTTACATATATTTCAGTCGTTACATATTATTATATCTATATTACATATAAACTAAAACCCTAAGGGCTGCTTGATTCATTTCTAATTAACTATCTATCCCTCGGATAAGCTAATTGACTACCGTTATTTCTTTCGAGTCTTTTCACATCTAGTTAATCTAAGCATATGATTAAATAAGAGCCCAAGTCCAAGCTAGAAAGCTAAGACCCTAAGTTCGGTATAAGGTTTAACAAAGGGGTGAAATTAGAAACACAATCCTTGTTTATTAATTTTTGTTAAAAAAAATTAGGTCTTGGCTGTGTCTTCTACACAGCCGATGGCTTTTTAACGTGACAACGTCTTTGGCTTGACTTCAAGCTATTTTTACTTTCTTTTACCTACATGTATATTGAAATAATTAAAGAGAAAGTATTGTTTATTTTTTTTTTTTTTTACTATTACTTTGATCTCATTGACAAACATGTTCATACATTTTCCTCTCATACGAATGACGTCATATAAAAAAAAAAAAAAAGAAAAAAAAAGGCCTGGGGGTATTGAACCACTCTTTCTAAAACTATATTTAGATTTAATGTAGCTTTTATGGTCAAGTAGCTATGCGTTGCACAAATAGGGCTATTTTTCGATATTTTTTTGCCTACAAAATGAGGTTTTTCGAGAAAAAACTAATTTTGGAGTTAATTACTCGGGATTTTTTTAGACCTCAGAAAGTTTTATACTCCCACCTCGCCTCCTAAAATTTATTTTCCACTCGATTTTTTTTATTTCGTATTTTTTAAGATTAAAAACGCAATTTTAAATGCCTACGATCCTAAAAAAGGTTTCCCTTGCATCGTGGTTTCCTAAAACCCCACAATGATTTTTTTTTATACCTCAGGTAGCTAATTATATATGAAAAGCTTTTTTTTTTCTCTTAACTTGAAGGTTAAGCATGTTCTTGTTTACTAAAATATACTGTATACCGTTGATTCGTTATAAGTAGGATAAGTTTGCTAGTTGACTAGAAGTAAAGCAACCGGGCCTAAATAGTCTCAGGAGCTGAGAAAAAAAATTTTTTTTGGCTGCCAATTTTTTAGTTCTATTGATTTCAAATTAAGATTATCGAACTTGCAACTGTCAGTTGTGATCTGAAACACTTCTTGCTGTCATTGATATAGTCACTACAAACGATTCTCTATTGTGACAAGCGGAAGGCTAGATCCATCATCTATTTTAAGGCCTTGTTTGCTTTTCCAATATAAACTCCCCAATGACAGTTCCACTCTGCCATGTTGCTTGCCATCCTGTAATGTTGGCTTGTTTGGTTTTGATCTGGTTGGTCCGTCGAAAAGCTTTTCTATTCAATCGAGAGTTAAATGTATTTTTCAATTTAGACCTGCCCAACAGATGAGAGTTTGGTGGGATGAGGAAATAGAGGATGGGGTGTTGTGGATAGCTTAGGGGATCGAGGGAAAAAAATTCCACTACCATTGAATGAATGGCATGTGAATTAAGTTAAAATTGTTTTAGTCCATTTTATATATTTTATATTTTTACCTTTTGAATTTGCTTTCACTCGGTCCACTATAAAATATTTTTTTTTTAATCTATTGAAGTTGTCTAAAATCTCATTTTTTCATTGATGAGAAAAGGTTTTTTTTTTAAATACATTAAAACTTTACTTAAACAAATTATTTAGTTTTTTAGTCATGAGCCAAAGTTTTTTGGTAAAGCTTTAGGCTACGTTACCATTTATTTTTCTCTCCGAAATTTAAAAAATAAATTTTGAGATTATAAAAGCCCATCATATTCCATCATTATTGACGACCTTTCGGTTTAACTTTAGACTGACAGTTTTAAGACATAATTATGTTTAAGTTTTTATATTGAAGCTAGTAATTAATTTGAATATGTCCTCACTCTGTTCTTATCTCAGTATCACTGACAAGCTTCATCATCTGTTTCATCATTAACATCAAACTAAATCGTTCAGGGCACTTTGAACTTTTGACATTCATAGCATTGAATGGAGAGGGACGAAAGAGGGAGAGGGGATAAGCATGTGACAAGTCACTCTGACATGATTTTCGATCAATTCCAATAATGTATAGGCTATGTATTCAGAAAGCGTTTTGAAAGGAACCAAATAAAATGCATATGTAACCTTACTGTGTATGTATTAAAAAACACTATTAAAGCGTGATTATTTTTGACAACTATGTTAAAGTAAAACAACTAGGAAGGGGTCGTCATTTGGCGTTTATAGTTTTTCAATGGGATTAAATTCTTAAAGCCCAAAACTACTAGACTATAATAAAGGAATACAAAAATACAAAAAAAAAAAGAATTAAATTTACGGGGTTACGACCCTATGGTCCTCCGAGACCCCCGGCAGGAACGAAGTTCCTCACGCCTTTTCCTCAAATCACAATATAATTTAATATGAATATTATTTATTTAGCCAGGGAGCTGCGCCCACTGGAACCTCTTGCTCGCCTTTGGCGAGCAATTTCCCGTCTACGGTAGATAGAAGGAAATCCCCCCCCCCTTACTTTGCATTTTCTCCCAATTCACCCTGCTTAAGCCGCGTTAAAGAACTTCCTTCCAAAAACTTTAATTTTCGTAATAGGTCATTTGCAACGCCCAAGGCGACATCTTAAATATAATTATATAAAAAAAAATTGTGAAATATTCTCTCGTTATTTTAAATAATCCCCCATTTTTTTTATTATTGGAATTTTTTCTTTATTTATTACAATAAAGAACCTTTATGTTATTTAAAACTTTATTTACAAATATCAACTTTAGCCTTGTTTTCTGATATAAACATTTTTTTTTTAATAAACGCATGTAATTCTTTTTTTTTTTCAAACAAAAATATCACTCCGATAATCTACGTTCATTGGATTGCTTGGAAAAAATAAACAACCACCACAACAGGCAATAAAATATAGATAAAACGTTTGAAGAGGGAAGATTTTAAAACATAAAAAAAAAAGAATTTATGAAATATTGATATTAAAAAAAAAAAATTCAAAAAAGTTCAAAAAAATATTTTATTAATGAACAATTCAACTCTTAATAAAAGTCTCGCTTTACATTCTAAGTCAGTTGTTCGTTTCATGTCTAAAACAACAAAAATTTATTTAAAATACACAAATACTCTAATATGGATGTTCTGATATGAACCAACTTCGAAACTAAATACTATTAATATATATTGTATTTCTACCTTTGGTTTAATAAATTCCTTCAATTTGGCTAGTTCTTCTTCTTCTTAGCCTTATTGCCCTCCGGCATATGCCATTTTGCCAGACGTAAATTTGGCTAGTAAAATAGATAAAGGGATAAATTCATTTGTTAGATCTGAAGGTAAATTAAATTAATAGCGGTGCATATGCACTTAACCAAAATCTTAAACAAAATCATCGGACTGCCTGGAATCCGAACCCGCGACCCTAGGTATAAAAGGGCAGCACGCAACGCCAAGGCCCGAGGGCATATTTAATTTTAATCTAGAACAATTATTCGAAAATGTATTAACGATTTAGACTTGGTTGCCTACAAAACAAAAACTCCAACCTTTGTTATGTGCATAATAATTATCTATAAATAATTTCATATAAATCTACTGTATGTGATTGAGGTAAATAATTAATCTATAGCTACATAAACCTATAAATTTTGTATTAATATATATAGTCTAGTTGAATGCTTAAATCAAAAGACTCATTTCTTTTAATATTATAACTTCGTGAAAAATATTTTCTCAAAAATGAAGCAAAATTGTTCAAAAGTTTGTTTAATTTAATTTTTGCCATTTGTTATTTAGTATGAGGGGAGGAGATCCCTTTATATGAAATTATCTTAAAGCGTCGAAAGATTCCTCTTGCGTCTTTTTCTCCCCCTCTTCTTTTTGCTTAGAAGCCTCGAGGGCTTCTGAAGGTGACTTTTGATTTAAGAACCTAGACTTGGAAAAAGAAAATTAACAAGAAACTTTTTTTTATTTTATAATAAACTTAAATCTTTTAATTGATATTTCTTGTTGTAAAGATAGGTGTCCTTTTTCCGGGGTGTAGGTGTACCTGAAACCATCCGACTGGTTGTTTACTAATAAAACAATTAATCCCACCGGGAGAGAGACGGGATCTAAGGATTGGTTTTAATTAAACAGCGCTCTAGTAATAATCCTTGAGGAGGCGGAATTGAAATTGGCTTCAATTAGAACTCGAGAATATTGAAATTATGCGAAATTAAATACGATTAAAAATTATAAATTTCTACTCATTTTATTTAGATTTTCTAAAATTTATACAATTCGATTATAAAAGTTAAGCAACATTAAGGAATAGTTCATTATTTAAATCCGGAACGATCTCATGAGTCTGTATCTTTACATATTTAGCACACACATTGAACATACACAGGGTTATATTAATAAATGATGTTTATGAATTTTTACTTGAATTGTAATGTGACTATTGCCGGAAAATAAATATAGCCTATGACGACACAAAAAATCTGGTGTGACAAGTACCGAACACAAATTTCAATTACCGAAGGGAAGAGAAATTTGGCACTGTGCGACCTGTCACACCAGATTTTATATTGTATGTTTTCACAAAATTTAGCGAATCTCGCAATACTATAGTGTCACGGTACAGTGGTTGAAAATCACTGACTTGACCAACTCGGATGAGCCGAACGTGATGGTTTCTTTCTAAAATTTTGTACGCGGAGATCCCAAAGAAATTTTCATTTCAAAAACTTCCCGATTTCACCCATCATAACATATTTTAAGCAAGATCAAAGCAAAAAGTCTCTATAGTAAGAAAGGGCTTTATTCACTCAGTTCTTTTCCTATATACTACTAGTTTTAATTTAAAGTGAATTTTGATTGGAGAAATAAGTTTGGCCTTCAAGAGTCTCTTCCTAAGTAGGGAGGGGTCAAGTGGCCCCGCCTCTTGAACCGACCCTCACTGATTGGCCCACAACTGTCCGAATCAAATTACCAGACCGTAATAAATTACACAGAATGATCCAAAAAATATATGCACAATCTGATGATATATTAGGGTGTCCACTGTCAGCTTTGTATTGACATAAGGGAAAACATTTCAAATATTTGTCTAAATTAATAGATTTTTAATTTTATTTGCTCGAGGATTTAATGAGAAATAAGGGCTGTTTCATTAGCTATGGTTTCAATTTTTAATTGATAAATTATAATACAATTAGAATGGTTATTAAAATGGAGAAATTCATCTACTAATTCTTTTGAAATCCTTGCTCTTTTGATCTTTTTAATTTAACAAAATCACTGATAAACCTTTTTATCAAATACTTCGTGATCTGGAGTTATTGGATAGCTTTCCCGCCTCATAAATAAATAATATTGGTTACTAATTAATTTAAATAAATATGTACGGAGACTATACAGTCTCGAATGTCAAAAAATACTTTAAAAAAAATTAAATTACGTTTAAAAGGCTTTTCGGGTGTTTTATTAGAACTCAGTATCAGTATTGTGAGACATGCTCGTATATTTAATTAGTTTAAACAAAAACTGATTACTTGTTTTTAATCATTTTCATTCTTTTTACTTTTTTAAGTCACAAAATCTAGGCTAACCCCACACTAAAGACAAGCAATGGAGAGATTACCTTTCTTCTCTTTCATTCGAACGATAATATTCATCAAAAAAGAGAAATATTATTTAAATTTAAATTTTATTTAATCTTCATAGTTCTTTTGTTCTGATTAATTCATAATCACATCCTAAATATAGTCTTTTATTTTTTACTCTACGAATATTATATTATCTTATATTACCTTTTCAAAAGGTATTACGCCAATAAATATCAATCAAAAAAATTTGTATTTTAAAAAGAACTATTCTAGTTTAAATGAAAAAAAAAACTTGAAAGCCAAATGCATAAATTTATTAATTTTATGAGATACCGATGAAACATAGATTTAGAAATCAACTTGGAATTGGGACAAATAGAAACATCAAAAAAAAATTCCTGATGGATCTAAATGGCTCAATGAAATTTTATTATTCTGTTTTTTGTTCATCCCTCCCTTTTTGATTTCTTCTTTAGATATATTTTTGATAAATTCATTAGTTTCACAAACCTTTTTGAAAAACTCCATTTCATCAATATTTTATCGAAACTTTTTAGCGATTATTATACAAATCTCTCATAATTTTTGACAAACGACTGGCCATTAACTCGTTTTTTTTGAAAATTTCGCCGCGGAATCATTCATTATTTGCCAAATGACAATCGGCAAAGGGACCTCGGCTCCCTTTCCATTATTCTATTACTAATCCCACTCTCCACCACCACACCCCCGACTCTTTTCTCTATAGGCCAATGATTAATGTTGTTTTCGTCCAAACTTCTCACCCGAAAATAAAAAAATTTAAACCTCTATTCTTCTTTTGTTATACACGTAAAATGTTACCAACTTTTTTTTTGATACTAACATCTTCATAAAAGTATAATTAAAAACTTTTCCTTAACTACTAATAAGATTTAAGGTTAATTAACCTAAAAGAATGGAGAGAATCAGTTTTTTAATTGGATCTTTTTGAAACCTTGTTTTTTATATTCGACTATAAAGTAAAATTTTTAGATAAGATTAATTATTAATTATTGCTTATTTATTAGATAGCTACTATTACTATTATCTATAATCCGCTTTCTGCAGACAACTCGCCTAACAAGGGATTGATTCAATAAAAGGCATTGCTTTTTCAAAAAAAAATTCTTTTTCTCTATTTAATTGATGGTTAATTGATGCCATGGTTGGTATATAATATAAGATAGCCTCAATCCAACAAACTTGGATTTGACGTCATTCTAGGTTCTTATGTAATCTAATCATACAACATGCATTTTTTTTTTAAATATTAAATTATAAAATTTAAAATGCCCCCGGGTCTGGCGTAGTAAGTAGCGCGTCTACCTCCTATACCAAACATCGCGGGTTCGGACCCAGGCAGTCCGATGATTTTATTTAAGCCATTTGGATACCAGATGGCTTAAATAGAAATGCCTGAACCCCAAATTGATATATTAATTACAACGGTTATCGTCAAAGTCTTATATGGCCTAAGTTGCCGAAAAGACTGTGTGAATGTGTGTGTGAGTGTGAGTGTGAATGAGAAAAGTGTGAATGTTTTTTAAAAAAAAAAATAAAATTTAAAATATTGGAGAGAATTATAAAATAAAATAAAGTCTATTTACAATTCTAATTTATTAATTTTATAAAATAAAAAGTCTTATCTTAATAGCCTACAAAGGGGCTGCTGGAAAAGACCTAAAACAAGTCTAAAAAACCTTTGACTTACAAAATTGTTACATCAATCAATCTTTGACGTCACTCTGGTTACCGGATCACTATAAGAATATGCTCGTGTTTCAAAACTGTTTCAAATATAGTAGATTGATTAATATGTATTGATTTGGGACGTGACGAAGCTTTTGAACAAAATCGGCCAAAGAGTAGACTAGTAGGCCTACTCTACTGATGTACTTTTTCAGTTTTTTTTTTTTTCGATTTTCTCAAAATTCGCTCCAACCATTTTGATTAAAATTCAAAAATCAATTATTTTTTAAATGCTCTTTAAAATGTATATTCTCATTTTGGCTTCAAAATTGTTGTTTTCCAATACTTATAAATTTTACATCTCTCGAATCTGTCGGAAACTAAATATACTGTATGTCGACACAAAATCTGGTGTGACAAGAGCAAGCACTTTCGATTACCGAAGTGTGCGACCAGTCACACCAGATTTTTATTTTTATTATAAATTATGAAATTTATTAATAAATTTTATAATTTGAATTAAAAAAAAATATATATTATATGAATATAATAATAATAATATTTACACAGTTTACATCAACACTCGGATTGAGACTACCTTATATCCATACGATCCTTGGAATGGCAATTGAACCACCTTTGGTTTATAATTACTTTATTTCGTTTTTCTTAAATAATTTTCTGCTCTCGCTTATTTGTTTACTTTTGAGGCCAATCCCCAACCTCTTCCAGCTCGCTCTGTTATTTATCCAAGTACTTTCACTGAAAGTCTTAATTCTTTAATTAAATCACAAAACGGCGAAGTTAGGTAAATGTTTGATATAGATGGGGACTTTAATGTCTACTCAAGGCCACCTAGGCGAGGTTTAATTCTCTCTTCAATATATTTAATACTACAATCTTGAATGCTCATTTTAATGTTGACAGAAAAAACATCAAAATAATTAATGACTTGGAAAATTAATCTGTTAATATAAGAGTCTGGCAATTTACTTATTTAGCTAAAATGCTATAATTTATAACGCTAAAATGACTTTTTTCTTTTAATTAAATCATGATAAATTTTGAACTATTTTATAAAAAAATAAAGTAGGCTTTTGATTATTTTTTAGTAGATCCTTGAAGAGCATTTAAGAAATGTCAATGTTCTTCAATTTAAATCGTTTTCTTGAGATGCATGCTTTGGTAAGAACTAAAGAGGATGCCAAAGCTCTGAAAAAAGATCTCAAAAACCTTTGCTGTCAATATATCGATTAAATAAAATACTTTAATACACCAATTAGCCAAAAAATAATAGACCTCCTTTATTTATTTAAGTCAAAATATCTGCACTTTATGTGGGACTAAATAAATGAAGTCTATTGTCTTTTTTAGCTAATGTCTTAAATTATTTCCTTGAAATATTCAAACCATTTTCTTATAAAATACTTCAATTATAATAAGCAACATTAATTCAAAAAAAGAAAGACGTTTAGTAACGTTTATTATTAAAAAATTGTAATTTTATTATTTTTTAAATATATAAAAGAAAAAATATATTATTAAATTTTTTCATATTATATAATGAAATAATTGAATTACATAACGAAACAATTAGACTAGGCCTATATAAAAAATCAATAAAAATTAAATTAAATACTGAGCCGCATCGAAAACTGGGTCGAAATAAAAATTTGCCCAATTTTGTTACTTTGCCGGATTGATGGGACGTGGATTTTTGCGACCCTTCCGATTAGCATAAAATACAATAATTCTTAAATCTTCAGGTAAATCATAGCCTACCCCAAATAGATAATTACAAAAAAGTATCACAGTATAAATTAATATTACTTATTTCTTTGATAAATTTTATATTGTTATATACTTTGATAAATTAATATCCAACTAATAATATTTTTTCTTTTGTTTCAGGTATATACAAATTTATTTCTTTTGTAATTGGTAAGTAATTAATTACATCTTTTTATTGGTATACTAGCTGCAGGACATCCAAGCTACATTCTTGTTTCATTTTTATTTTAAAATATTTACTTTTATACAGCGACAATATTAAGTAAAGATTTTCAAATTTACTTTTTCCAATACCTGATATTTGAATAAATAATTGTAAAAGAATAAGAGAAGGTAAGCAGTCAGGAATTTATAAATAATTATTTATTTTCTTCGACATTTCGAGATCACTTCGGCCCCATCTTCGACGAGAATTTGTGAATGCATTGGTGGACAATAGTGATGCATACAAAATATAGGGGAAGTGCCCCTAAATTGAACCACCTATGCTATAGCCTCGACCAATTCTTTTTCAATTTCTGGAGGCAATCCTTGACAACGGCTAAGTTTTTTGTATCGTGGTTAGCTTAAATATTCAGCATATGCCTCTTCAGAGTTGGCTTTGGGATCCCTAAGTCTTACATACTTCGTTTATCCCCTTGTCGGCATTTTGCAGCTCGGTAATGGTTCTTGACATATCAATCGCACTCCATTTACCATATTTTTCCATCTTGTACCATCAATGTGGTACATTCATGGAGAATTTTTTTGAAATTTAGGGGAACTTGCCATTTTGTACTACAATAATTACAAATATATTATATGCATCGCTATTGTTCACCAATGCGATCACAGCCGCCGGAACTGGGGGAGGGGGCAAGGGCACATTGCCCCCTGGCATCCTA
>JAKCPI010011794.1:0-12825 GCA_023213315.1 Euborellia annulipes | reverse complement strand
CTGGGTTTAAAAACGGACAAGCCTAAGGGAGGCGCGAATATTAGCAACGGTGACCAATTTTCTAAATGATTGCTAAAGTTGTATGACAGGGGGCCGGGGAGGCCTGGACCCCCATCAACTGGGGGACCTGCGGCGGATGGATAACGAAAAGAATCCGAAAAAGCGATTTATCATAGAAAACGAGACACTTTCATATTCTTTATATTATTTGTTTTGAGTTTGCTGGTCGGTGAAATAAATTTGTTCTATAAAATGCAATTGATAGCCTAAAAATAATAATTTTAAAACTCACCTGAAATCCCTTTTTTATTTTTCTATCTTGACGACCGAATTATTTGTTTATTTATGTTTAAAAAAAAAAACACTTGTTATTGTCAACATCAGCGAATATTGGATTTCTGACTATCATAATTGTTTTTTTGTTTTTTAATTAAACCTCTCTCTTGATAGAACAAAAATAAAAAGATGCCCTATAACACATTAATCAATTATTTGAGTTTTGATTAATTTGCTTCGTCTCTTTTTGTAATAAAAAAGCTTTTGAATCTAAAAGAAATATGGAGTGACTACACTGTAAAAAAAATGAATTTTCAATCATTTTTCATATACTTCGGTGATTTAATATTAATATACCCAGGATATGATGAAATTAATATAAAAGTTTATGAACAAATTACCAACTTTTAAACTTATCTTTTTCTTTGTGTGCCGCCAAATTTTGAAAATCGTTAAAAGTGCACCGCGACAAGTTGAGAATCACTGGTCTAAACGTTCTCAAATAACTCGACTACTCTCAAGGAATTTTTATTAATATTATTTTATAATTATTTTAAGGAAACTTGAAATTATTCTCTTTTAAAATTTATTTCACAAATTTAAATTTATTAAATTCTGGCTTGAAATTCGCGCTCTAAACTATTTAAATATTTATGAAGTATATTTAAATCATACTAATTAAATAATTTTTATAAACTATTTCAACTAAATAGCTATAAAAATTCAAATTAAATTTAACAATTTTTACCAAAATAATTAATTTTAAAAATATACAAGAAATTTGTTAGGTTGGCAACAAATTGAACTTTCTCATATACTTAGTAGAACCTCGATAAGTTAAAGTTCAAGGAAACGGTTAGAAATTTATTATCGAGTTTTTTAATACTGAGAGTTTGAAGTTAGAGAGGTTATTGAATATAATTTTTAACGTACCGAGGTTTATTGACTTTGGACACGTGAGTGAAAAGGAATTCCGTTTGATCTATTTGTTTATATAGAATAGTTTAGTTAAATATAAATTAAAATTAATAGATTTATTTATTTACAAAAATCAGTAATTTTTTTCTGCTTCATGTATTTTTGATTTTCTGCATCAACTATTTTTTCGATGATATGTAAAGAA
Organism: Euborellia annulipes; assembly: GCA_023213315.1. Taxonomy (NCBI): domain Eukaryota; kingdom Metazoa; phylum Arthropoda; class Insecta; order Dermaptera; family Anisolabididae; genus Euborellia; species Euborellia annulipes. The sequence goes on along the minus strand of JAKCPI010011794.1, from coordinate 11,426 downwards.
ACAATTTTTAAGTTATAGAGGTCACCAAAATATTATTTTAAGTTATCGAGGGCTATGCTCAAAATATTTGTTTGGGTTACAGAGGTTTTGTTCTTTAAGTAATAGAGGTTTTACGCTGTCAAGGGAAGGGAATTGAAAATTTTTTTAGTTACGGAGGTTTTGAACTTAGGCGAAGTTTAAAACTTTAATCGAGGTTCTACTGTATATTCATAAACAGTTTATGAAACAGGAGGTTCTTCTATACTTGTATAGGAAGTTTTCTGGAAAATTTTTAACAGTGTAGCCTTCTATAATTGGAAGTTGTGTTCTCCAACTTGTACACCACACATTTATTTAGTTTCCATTAGAATTTAAGATGTAAGATAAACAAAGAAAAATATTTGTCATCTTTCTATGAAAGACAAGAGTAAAGTGTGCTTTAAAAAATTTCAATCGCAAAAATGAGAATATACATTTCAAAGAGAATCTTTAAAATAATTGATTTTTGAATTTTAATCAAAATTGTTGTAGCGAATTTTTTAGAAAAATCGGAAAAAACTGAAAAAGTACATCAGTAAAAGGACTCAGTACTTTTTGGTCGATTTGTTCAAAAGCTTCTTTGTCACCTCCCATGGGGGTGCTTAACTTAAATATAAAATTTCAAACTCCTAGCTCTTTTTCGTTCTTGAGATATTTTGTTCACAAAACAAACCATTTTTTGAACTCACTCCAGACCTCAAAATCTCGAATTTTTGACATGAATTTAATACTTTCTCTTTCTCTATATATATATATATATATTAAGGGGGTTCAGGAGCGACGTCTAAACATACTTTAAAAAAACTAGATTATTATAAAGGAATTTTTCAATGCGGTTTTTTTAAATGAATCGAAATTCATAAGAGATTATTGGGACATCGAGCTATAATTGTTTTAATGACTTATTAAAAAATTATCGTAATTAATTTTTTTGTTATCAAGCAAATACAAAAAAACAATCTCTCCCAATAATCTTTAATTTTTTTTTTTAAATTTAAAAATGAATTTATTGTTATTATTAATCACATATTAATTAAGAAATTTTAAATAAGCTTAGATGATTTATTTAAAAATTCAACTGTCAAATAGTTCAGCATTCTTGCAATAGATGGCAGGCTAGGTCCTAATAGCCGATCCCCTAATTGCCTATATTTATATATTTTTATGCTTTTTATAAAAGATACATAATATATAATAACATTTATAAAGTATTTATTGTTAAAAGATCAATGAAAATGCATTAAATATTATTAGCTACCATTCTGACATCTCTTGGCTGGCAAATTTTTGAATTACTTGATTTTTTGGGCATACTTTTTTTATGACACACAATCGGGAAAAACATGCGTAACACCTTCGCTCCGGTCATATATTTAGGTAAAAGAAAGTAAAATCTAAGAAATTAAAACAAAAAGTTGAATGACAAAAACGTATTAAGGGTGGATAGAGCAGGGGCGCCGGAACGAATTTGAATCAGGGGGGGGGGCAACCTCTTCCTATATGGAGATGATATGATTGCCCTCGGGGCTTGGGTGTAGGGGTTAGAGTGCTAACCTCGTATACCGAACGTCATGGAGTTCGGACCCCAGGCAGTCCGATGATTTTATTTAAGGCATTTGGATACCAAATGGCTTAAATAAATGCCTGGACCCCAAATAATATATATTCATAACTGTTATCGTCAAAGTCTTAAATGGCCTAAGCCGAAAAGACTGTATGAATGTGTGGGTGCATGTGAGTGTGAATGAGAAAAAAGTGTGAATGTTAAAAAAAAAGTGATGTGATTGAAAGGGAAAGAATATAAAAAAAAAGGTTTAATAAGAGTAATAATAATTAAAAGAAACATTTGCTTGAATACAATTTTTATTTATATAAATATATATATATATCAATAATAATATTATTTATAAATCATGGAAATTATTTTTAATTTTGCCAAAATGTTGAATTCTAAAGTCATTACTATTTATAAATGTAGCCATGATATTTTGGATATCTATTTCATCTACGATTTCTGGATATGTATTTATTATGCATACATGATTTAATCGTTCTTGCGTCATTGTTGAGCGAAGATATGTTTTTATTCTTCTTAACATAGAAAATGAGCGCTCAGCGGTTGCTGATGTGGCCGGGATCACTAAAAGTAGTTTTAGAATATTTCTCAGGTTAGGAAATAATTTTTTGATTCTTGATTAAGATTTTTGTATTTTATTACAAAATCATTCAAGCATTTAGCTTGAGGAATTAATTCCCTAAAGAAATCAAATTCTCTTTTGACCTTTTCTTCTACAAACTCATATTCTTTTAAAATATCTATAACAGATTGGTCCCAAAAACGGGTTTCTAAAATAACAATTTTTTCGATTTGTAGATATTTTAAAAACCCCGGTTGGGAGAATCTTAATTCAATCTCGTTGATTATCCCATCAATAACTTCATAGAAAGTTTTTCTAAAATATTCTTCTATTGACGTGAACTTGTGTTCAGACTCGTTAGGTTTATATAGGAATTTTTTAGGAATCTCTCGCTTTCTCGGTAACGAGGGCTCCTCAAGATTCATTTCTTTTATTTTTTTTCTTTGGTACATCCTTCCACATTTCATTAAAAAATTGTTCTGAGCGTTTTTTTTTTAAAGATTCTAAAACTAACTCAACAGCTTCCTTTGCCCCAGCTACAGTTTGCGTTTCACTTTGAAGAACATTGCTCAATTGATCAGTTAAAGAAAAACATTAGATAACTAAGTCTAATTCCAAAGTATATAGAACCCTTTGATAATTGATCATAAAGTCCCTGGCTTTGGACCCTATATCATCATTACAAGATGCTAATGAAAATAGAAAGTCCAAAACAGCAGGGTAAGTATTGATAACCCCTGACAATGAAGTATGTCTGATGGTCCAACGGGTTGGGCATAATGGCCGAGGGCCAGTTTTTCTCTATTCCATGAGCCTTAGCAATCTCATGAAAATTATGTGATCGTTTTGGTGATTCTTTGACAATAACTCCTATGTCGTTTACCCATTGAAGGCAATCACGTATTAAAGGAATTCTTTTTGAAGAATCCTGCACAGCCAAATTTAGAGAATGAGCTGAACAATGAATAAATAAAGCCATTGGTTGATCTGCCAACACTCTTGATTTGACACCGTTTTTTATTCCGGTCATATTTGATCCTCCGTCATAGCATTGTCCTCGCAAGAGATCCATACTTAAATCAAAACGAATAAGCATGTCTTTTATAATATTATACAATGATTCCCCAGTCATAGAGTGAGTGTCATAGAGACCAAGAAAAACTCATCAATTTCAAGAGTATCTTCATCTACAGATCTGATCGATATAGAAACTTGTTCTTTTCCCTGTACATCATTGGTTTCATCAACAATGAGAGAATATTCTCCTCTTTTTTTTTATTATTTTAATAATTTTACGCAAAATATCATGGGAAATAATTCTCAATATTTCATTCTGAATATCTGAAGAATTATATGATTTTTTGTGTTTTAAAAATAATTTTAATTCTGGAATGTCATTTTCCCTGAGACGTAATAATTGAATGAAATTTCCTTCATTAATATCATGTGCTCTAAATGCAATTCCCTGACGAGCTAAATATAATGCTGAGGTTATTATTGTTTTTAGAGCGATTTGATTTTGTATTTGAACAGATAATGTTTGTTCAGATAATAAGGAAATAATTGGAGTATTTTTCTTCAGTGCTTCTAATTTTATAAATGATTCTTTGTGAAAAGCAGATTTTTCGTGACTTTTTAATTTTATGATAATTTTTTTTCCAGTTTTTATACCCATCAATCACTAAGTTTGTTTCATGATTTTTTTCACATTTTACTAATTTTTTTCCTAGCGCTTGGACACATATGAAACAAAAAATACTTTTAGTCATTGAGTCAAAATGAAGCCAAGGGTATGTTGTGAACCACTCATTCTGAAAATTATGATTACGTCCAGATTGGGTCCATGGAGGAATATCCAAAGGTTGATACGGTTCGTTTAAAGAGCATATCTTTTCGTGTGTGTTTTTAGTAAAAGCAAAAGAAACACTCTTTACAGGAGCAGATGGATCATCGGCGATGTTTTCTGTTAAATAAATGAATAAATTATTTAATTGAATTTCCGATCTCTGAGCAAGGCAACAAAACAATAAACAAGCATAATGACTCATTTTTTGAAATTATTATATTAATACCTATGGTGTTTGTGGAAGAAATGTTACTGCTGGTACTAGGGCGATGCTCATGGTGCAAAGGACTACCCGTGCTAATGCTTCCTTTTTCTAAAGAGCCTACGAAAGAACCAGATATAATAAGAAATTTTCATTTTTTTATTAAATTTTTAGCGTACGTATATTTTTGGCGAAGAAAAATAAGTTTTTAAGAGTAGGCCTACGGCCATTCTTACCTGTTTCTTTTTTAAAATAATCATCAATAAATCGACGTTTCATTTTTTTTCTTCTTATAACTGTTAATCAACTACACTAAATAGTCTGTAGTCCTTTATATTTAACTTTTACAAATATATAGTTTAACAATATGCAAATTATTTAATCAAAATTTTTTTAGGCTATATAGTAGATTTGTTATTTACTATTTGAAGGAAATAAATATTTTTAATTTTCTTTATTTTAATTTTTTTTTTTTTTCCAAGGCATAAAGTCTCAAGTTTTCATGTTATCTAAATTTTATTATTTTAATTCCATATAAAATGTATTTAGAATTTAGAAATACAATAGGTCTATATAAAATAAAAAAATTTCTTACTTTTTTAATTTTTTTTTAAATTTAAATAAAAAAAATTTTAAAATATATCATTTTTAAAACTAAATGAAATAAAAGAAGAAATTTTGCCCCCCTGCCCCCCTGTAGGATGCCAGGGGGGGGGCAATGTACCCGTGCCCCCCCAGTTCCGGCGCCTATGGGATAGAGTAGCAATAAATTTGTTTGTTTTCTTCTGTTGCAGACACCAAGGACATATTGTGCCTCGAATATAGAGGATATCACTGCCGTTGTTGAGCATGTAATCAAAACACACCCAGGAGTTCCCGTTGGAGCAACAGGCATCTCAATGGGCGGGTTTGTTAACATCTTTTGCTTTTTGTTTTTAAATAAGATGTAAAACATTTCCCGGTTTACTTCTTTATACTAGTAGAGCAGGTCTCTTCTTGCCAAATTTTATAAAAGAAATAAGAGTTGATTTTTTTTTTTTTTTTTTTTTTCAGGCTGAGCCCTCTGGTCAAAGGCAACAGGATTTTTATAACATTTAATTTGTAGATCTGATGATGTCTCTAGAAAAAATGGTAGTAATGTAATAGTAATGTTTTTAAAACTCCTAAAAATAATAAAATAATAAATTTCCACCAACATTCTTGCAAAATTTAAAAATAATAAATGATATATTTTTTCAGGATTTTTATTGAACGAACATTTACATTTGTAGATCTGATGATGGTCTCTCAGATAGATCGAAACTGGTAGTTAATGTGCACATCAGTCATCGTTCAATCAAAAAACTCCTGAAAATAAAAAAATATAGTCTATCATTTATTATTTTTTTAAATTTTGCAAGAATATTGGTATAAAGAGGAAAACTTCCGTTTCATATGTTGGCTCGCAACGTTTTTAAAGAACTCAAAACGGGATGGGGACGCAATCAGGGAGAGTATCTGCTCTCAAAATAAAAATTAAAAATATCAAAAAAAAAATAAATTATAATTTATTTAAAAAAAAATCAAATAGAAAAATTTATTGAAAAATATTTAAAAAAAAATAAAGGTAAAAATATTTGAAAGTTGATGTCTTTGGTGTGGAAATTGATGATGTTTCGGTCGCATCTGCCCTACCTTCGTCCGAACTGCAGTGAAGGCGGACGTTTATCGGCAATTCTGTTTCAAGTGTAGACCGTCTCTCAGCCCGAAGACAAAATTAGGTGGTGTTGCTTCTTCTCCCCAGCCAGTGGCGAATATGGTATGCGGGTCAGTCAGTAACCGAGAGATATGATGATGATACTAGCCGCTTCACAGTCAGCGACCAAGTCATGGAGATACTGACGACGGCTTTACAGCCAGCGACCGAATGAATGAAGATCTGCGGGCTTTGCCAGCCCGCAAAACGAATGATATATTTGAAGATGGTAGTGGCTTCATAGCCCGCCAGAGAGTGATATATGTTGCTGGCCCCGACTGCCAACAAATCTCACAAGTGGGGAAAAGTGGAGTAAAAAAGTATTATTTTATTTTTAATGTTTTCCAAATTAAATAATTTTTATAAACTAGCCGCGCTCGACGGGGGCTTCGCCCCCCTGGACCCCCTTTTCAGCTGGCTTCGGGCCGCCTGCGGCGGACCCTCGCCTTTTCTTTCTTTTTTTTTTTTTAAACATTCACACTTTTTTTCTCATTCACACTCACACTCACACACATATTCACACTGTCTTTTCGGCAGCTCAGGCCATATAAGACATTTACGATAACCGTTAATTATGAATTTATATATATTAGGGTCCAGGGCATTTTTATTTAAGCCATTTGGTATCCAATTGGCTTAAATAAATTCATCTGACTGCCTGGGGTCCGAACCCGCGATGTTTGGTATAAGTGGCTAGCACGTTAACCTCTACACCAAGCCCCGAGGGGGCCCTTTTCTTCTTAATTATGAAAAGAAAATTATATACAAGGAAGAAGTGCAGGCGCAGCCAAAAATAAAGCCTCCGATTTTTTAACAATTAATGAGACGTTTCGAGACTTGCTTCTTCCTTGTATATAAATCAACGCGTACTTCAGTCTGGTTAAAAGAAAATTATTATTATTCCATTCCAATTCAGTGCCTGCTTGAGTATTTGTTTACATTCATGGAATACACAAATGAAAAGAATACATAAATATTTCTCTATACATTTCCATACATGGGAGAAATCGTAACTTTAAAAATTAATAACTTAAAAAGTTAAGGGAATTTCGGAATGAAAATAACTTTCCTGTAATCCCGAGAAGGTCCTCTTTATGCATATAAAATTTCATTTCAAAAATTCCAACGAGAAGTTGCCTAAATAGAGCGTGACAGACGGACAGACGGACAGACAGACAGACAGACGGACATTAGTGAATTATATATATAGATTTCTTCTACATAATTTTATAATTAGAATTTAATTCAAGTAATTGGAATAATAACGAATTAAAATTAATTTTAAAAAATCGATCTCTCCCTGACATAAGTCCTTGAGATCGTTGCGGGCTAATTTTTTTTGGGTGAAAATAGTGTAAAAACAAAAAATGATCTTGCAATAAAAACTAAATTTAATGTACCATAACTAGTAAGTAGGTCTCTTTGGGCAAAAAAAAAAAACGTGTATTTCTATCAAAATTCCAACAAATACTTAAATATAAGAGAAATATTTCCAATTTTATTTATATCAAAAAGAATAATTAAAGTTTTAAAATGTGTTGCAGATTGATACTTGGAAACTACCTTGCGGAGCAGGAGAGGAAGCGCGGAAAAAATTGACAGCAGCGATGATCATCTCTGTGCCATGGAACGTTTTTATTGGAACTGAAAGCATAGAGCGGCCCTGGGTCAATAAACTCCTCAATAGACATCTCGCTTACAGTCTTTGTAACACTGTCAAAGAGTGAGTTCAATCACATTATTATGTTATTTCACCCTTATGGGGGTTAAAATAAACATTTAAAAAAATTATTATTCTTAAAAATTAATTGCTGATAAAGGTAAAAATAAAAAGAAAAATTTATTTGGGTGAATGATTGATTTATTGAAAATAAATAAAATTAAGTTTGCAAGACTGTTTTAATATAAAATTTGATTGATGATTGGTCATTGGCTTCGCAACAATGACTTTGGGGGTAACAATAAAAAAGGGTATTGAGTAATCTGTCGACTGGCTCAGGCTCCAAGGTTCATATTTGCTCAAGATTAAAACAATATTTTTTTATTATTAAAATTTTAAAGAAGAGATTTGATCTTTTCAACATCAATGAATTATATTTAATAAGAATTTATATTGAAAGTTAATTAAATGGAAATCAAGTGACACACACACAATTTGCTCTTGTTGATTGAGTAACGTTGATCAGGACTTATCTGGTTGAAGAGAGTGTCGTAGCTGCGCATGCGTGATGGCTGTTGCAGCACGAGGACCAAACTATCGTTGATGGAGATAGTTTGGATAGCGTTTCGGTGACGGGCTTGCCCAAGTACATTTCGGTCGCCTTGGCTGCCTTCATCAGGAAGAGTTTCGGCAACGGAAGAAGCAGTGTGGCAAAGAAATGGTTGTCGCCAGTTGGCCGGAAATGATGGCGTTAAAAATTATAAAAACTTCTTCTCTCTTCGCATGGACTCAATTAATAATTACGAGTGAATTTTCTTGATAAAATAAAGACTGGGCATAATAATAATTGGACGTGTTGGATAAGAGAGACTGTACGGCCTGCACTTTAATGTAAAGACAGCCGCCCTGAGCGATGTCATCCGCGGTCTCTCCTGGTCTCTCATGGTCTGATCCTCGCTTTCTTCTCTCCACTTCTGTGTGTGTCTGTCTGTGTGTGTGTATATCAAATTTGATTGGCAATCCTTTGACCAATAGGAAATCAAAATAATTTCAAGAGGAAATTTCCAGTGAAAATATTGCAAATTATTTGATAATATATAAAATTTAAATATCAGATGAATTTATTAATTAAATTTAAAATAAATCATTTTGTATTAATAATTTAAGAAATTAATTATCTTATTGATATTGAGATTTTCAATTAAATTATTTCTCAATTGAGGAAATTAAATAAATAGGAAATAGAACCTTGAACTCTGACACACGACATAAAAAAATATGCAACAATGGCAACGAATTATTTAAGGAACAGATTAAATAATATTAAAAATCGTAATTAAAACGATATACCATTACAACATCATCATAATCACTGTTTGGGGCGCGAATATTAATTGTTACTTTGTTTTTTTTTTTTTTTCAGATTCCCAAATAGCCATAAAAATCCATTACAATCTCGACGCAGTCCTTAAGGTAACCAATATAGAAATTATTTTTTTTTCTTCTATCACATACGTATAAAATAAAATTTTGAAGCAGATCTGACCCAGGTTTATCGTTTAATTAATTTTTTTAAAATTGAAATTTAACATGTAGTCTATGGGGAATGTCGGGGAAAACGCACACATATCGAATTATATAGCCACCTCTGCAATAGATACAAAAACCAGAAACTTACATTTTATCAATTACCTTCCGAGTAATACGTTAAACATAAAATCAAAAGTTTTTGCCGAATTCTTTTAAAGATATTTTAACAAGAAAGTCAAAAAATTCTCCAAAATGACAGTCGCCAATATTTAAAGACTCAGACCAGTCTAGCAACGTCGCATAAAATAATACTCTTTTCTCGCTGTCAGTTACATTTTTTTTTCCATTTTACGTTATTTTTTCTCGCAAATCGTCCATTGTGTTTAAACTGATTTGCATTAATCATTGTAATATATTAAATAAAATAAAATTGAAGACTTTTAATATTTAAAATAGATAGTTGATGAATGCAATGTTGCCAGATCTATATAACGTGAAAAACTGCTCAAGTCAAAAGTCATTAATTTATTATTTTTGGTAATTAAATTATTAACTTAATACAATTACAAACTATGATAGGTCACGACTAAATTATAATATGTAATTTTGGCATTCAAATGGAAAATATTTCACTATGTTTTAGAGTCGTACAATTCGAGAGTTTGATTCTTCCTTTACGGTGAAACAATTCGGGTACCGAGATGTGGAAGATTATTATAGTCGAGCGACATTGCATAATAAATTGCATCATTTACGAGTGCCAACTTTGTGCTTAAGCGCGGCAGATGATCCTTTCCAGCCTGTTTCTGGTATTTAAGTAACCAGGGGGTGAAAATTAAAAAAAGATTTCTTTCTTTCTCAGTTCATTGTATATTGCGCTAATGTTTTGTATCAAAGCCAATTAATTGTAATAAAAATTAAATTCAATTATAATCTCTTAAGGTGCGCGTCTCGAAGGGTGCTAATTTTTGGGACTTTCCAGCGGCCACAATTTTTGAAGCTATCGACCTCAAATTTTTTTTAAATTAAAAGGCTATTTAAAATATCTACAACATATAGAAGCCCTTTTTTTTGATTTTCGAAAAAATAAATTTTTTTTTTAGATTAATCGCATTAAATAAAGAAGATATTTTAAAAAAAGGAGCTCTATAAGTTGTAGATAATTAAATTAGTAATCATTGTGTTAAAGAATAATTAATTTTATGCCTTTAATTAATTAGCTGGAAAGTCTAGAATGAAATGCAATTTGTCCCTTGTTTTCCTATGGGAACACTAACGCCATCTCTTGCCGCCTAGAGGAACTCGGTAGTCAAAAGCTTTCTAACGACTTTTCGAGACGCGCACCTTAAATGAAAAATTATAAAAATTGTTATTTAATGAATTCTTTTTTATTTTTTCCCTGGGGACTCACTGGTGTAAAGGGCTAGGATGTCGGCTTCAACAAAGGAGAGCTGCGCTCAAAAACCTCCTGGGCTTGAGGGATTTTATCATTAAATAAAAATATTCCATTTTTTTCGACCAGTGAGAGTACTTGTGTTTTTTCTTTGATGACGTTTTTATTAATAATTTCGTTAATAATTAGCAGATTTTTACGAATGAATAATTTTTAGAAAGCCAAAGAACTATAGAATATCGTACATATATGTTTTTTGCATTCAGGGATATCTAAAATTGTATTAGGGGTGACCAAAGAAAAAAAATCTTGAAAATTTCGATTTTTCTAAACTTTAAGCCGTTTGCGGCACGTCTAAATGACCTCCGATTGGGATGCAACTTAAAATTTATATGTATTCTAACTATCTGCATATTTTTAAAGGGTGTCGCCTTAAAAAAATCCAGGTAATATAAAATTAGAGCCGCTTTAGAGCACATTTTCTATTAAAATTTTATTTTCTCTATAGCTCTAAAATCTGAGGTGATGGGGCAAAACTGATGGCATTTTTGGAATCAGCGCTACCCAAATACCCAGGAATAGCTTCAAATTCTCAGTCAACAAAAAAAAGTTCCTTTTTGTTGCCCTGTGTAATCGATAGCTTTTTTTTCTCTAGCAAAATTTCCATTTTTTCAAACGCATTTTTTTCCCGAAAATAATCCATTATTTACCCAATAATCGGTTATGAAAAAAATAATCGAAATAATTAATTAATCGATTATTATTTTTTTAATAATCGATTATTTTTAAAGAAAATAATCGATTATTTTGCGAAACCCTACTTATGACCTGAAGCGCAAAAAGATATAATAAAAAAAGATTGGGGTGGTTATATTTTTAACGAAAATAATTTATATATATATAT
>JAKCPI010011793.1:0-15725 GCA_023213315.1 Euborellia annulipes | reverse complement strand
ATATCATTAAAACTAAATTTAAGTGTATGAAATACCAAGCGGGCACCATACATGAAAAATTATGTAAATTACTTTTCCGGTACAGAGCAACACCGCTTCGCTAATGGAAAATCTCCAACAGAGCTTTTATTGGGGAAGAATATAAGAACCAAGCTAGATCTTATTAAGCCGAAATCCGAAAACGTTAAAACGCCACAACCAATTTTCACTAAATTTTTTAAAGAGGGGGACAGAGTCCAATCCAGGGATTATAGTAATAGTAATCAGCAAACCTGGAAATTTGGGACCGTGATGAAGCTTTGGGCAGACTTCACTATGTGATAGAGCTGGATGATGGCTACACTATCAAAAGACATTACAATCAGCTGAGGAGGTGCAAAGTGAAGCCAGTGATCGTGACATCGCTACTATTAACGCAAGTAAGATATCCCGAAGAAAAGAAACAAGAAGATGGGTCCACCAAAAACCATAGATGTATCCGAAAAAAATCAACCTGAAAGACAAACGAGCCACCAGAATAAGAAGGAAAACCAGGCAGGGTAAATTTATAATTAGCAAGGGAGCTGCTATATAATTGTTATAAAATTATTCTGATTTATAAATAAACATCTAATCTTGATTTCACTAATTGCTAATCATAAGCGATACATTACACTGAGGATGGCCTCTGTACAGGAATCGAAATTTTTGTAATAAATTGAAGTGGAGAGAGAGAAGAAAGGCCTCGTTTGATTCTCCTTATCTTCCCACAACTTTACACACTTACTGGAACAAAGAATTATTTTTTCTAATTCGATGTTTCGGTCACAAATCGTGACCCTCTCCAGGACTTGAACAATATATCTCGTTAAAATGATGATATTTAGTGAAGGATATGTAGAGGCAGAGGCAGTCAAGAAATGATACTCTTAATTGTTTTATCAATTAGTCGGAAACGTTTCGGTGCATTTGCTATCTTTTAAAGCTTAGAGTTGGTCAAGGAATATATTATATACATTGTTTCCAAGGGCAGATAGAAGGGTGGGAGTAAAGGGGATAATTACCACCGCCCCCCCCCCCCCCCCCCAGCAATTTAAAAAACAAACTTTTTTTCAAAAAAAAAACTTTTTTCAAAAAAAATTATTTTTAATGTAAAATTTTAAAAGTTGATACTTAAAAATTTGATTTGTATTTATATTCTGGCAAACAAGTACAGAATGCGCCTTTAAATTAACGAAATTAAAAAAAATAGTGTGCTGTGTGACGAGTCACACCGGATTACCCCCCCTTCTTCCCCCGAGAAACACTCTGGATTCGCCCTTGATTGTTTCATAAACTATTATAGGTCTGAAGATTTAGGCTTCAATCAATTTAATGATAACTGATGCGAGTCAAACAAAATGACAATTCCCAAGTCCTGAGGAGGGTCTCTATTTGTAACAGAAACGTCGAATTGGAAACAAAATTGTATTATCTAAAAGGCTTTTTTATTTATATTATACTAATCTAATAAAACAAAAAAAAAAATGTCTGGAGACCAGGTGGCACACCCTCGGAATGCCTTTAAAAAATGATAAGCAGTGAGCTCAAGATAAATAACGGAGATAAAGAGAGTTATATGAATCAAATAAATATGTTTTATTCAATAGGTAATCGGGTGATAATTTATATTTAAATAGATACGCTACTACTATAAATACTCAAAGCATTTATTTGGTCAAGATAGGAAAGAAAAGCTCCATTCGAAACGTCCAAGGGTTTCTGTTGCCTATTGCAGCAGGGGCTGGCTGCCAGTTTACGAATGAATTTACTCCTTATCATAGAAGGTGCCTTCTCTTCTAATCCCACGGATAAGCTGACCTTCCAGTCTTTTCACATCTGGTTAAGCTAATCATATGATTAGGCCTATATAGGAGTCCAGATCCTAGTTAACTAGCTAAGAATCAAAGTTTGGACTAAGGCTTAACTGAGGAGTGAAATTAGCAGCACAAGCTGTTATTAATTTAAAAGAAGAACACGCTATTAATAACTATAAAATATTTGTTAGAATATTAATTGGATAAATCAATAAACAAGATTACAAAATCAACAACTCCCTCATTATTAAATTTCTCTTTTTTTTAACAATCGAAGAATCTCGTTCCTCACTTCACAAGCTTTGTTTATTTATGAGTAGGATGGCAGCCAGAAAAGAAATCAGACAAAAATTTAATCAATCTTTATATAATTTTATTTCGATTGCCGACGTTTCCTTTGTCCTGTCCTTACTCAGGACAATCGATAGTTAATCTATCATCTGTATTTTATTAAACTTATTTTATTAATCTATCATCTGTATTTTATTAACTATCGATTGTCCTGAGGAAGGGCGCGATTTGCGTCCGAAACGTCGGCAATAAAATTAGATAAAGATTGACTAAATTTCCAGGGTTTCTTATTTAAACCATTTGGTATCCAAATGGCTTAAATGAAATCATCTAACTGCCTGGTCCGAGCCCTCGACCCTTGGTATACAAGGCAGGCGCGCTACCAACTACGCCAAGCCCGAGAGCTTGGAAATTTTTTAAATTTTTGTTCAAAAATTAATTAACTTTAATTTTAAAATAATTTTTCTAATGATACAGATAGCTAATTATATGTGAAAACTCATTTTTCATAACTCGAAGATTAAGCGTGTTCTTGTTTACTATATCGACGATTTGTTAGCTGTCGGATTTTGAAGCAACGGGCCCTTATAGAGAATAAATTTGCCAAAAGAGCGTAGAATTGAGATAGGTCTATTCGTATTGGCATAAATATAAAGAAGAGAAGGAAGTGGTAGAGAGGGAAAAGGAAGAAGAGTAGAAATTAAAAATAACTGAATGGAGGTGCCGACAGATGCATAGGGAAGAGTTTAAGAATTCAACGCCATGCTTTCTATGTCTATGTCTGGAGAGTCTATGTCCCTGGGCTGGGTCAGAATTATGAAGGAAAGTGAATGGGCCAGCTCCGACTGCTGAGTTCTTCTGTTCTTACATGTCTGACTCCTCTTCTTCAGGTCAGTCGTGGACGCCTTGTTCTTTTCTTCCGCCGACCCCGCACCGCGGGAGAGCAGAAGAAGATGTTATCCCACTTTTCCAGGGAGTAAATTGCATCTAGTATCAGATTGAAGTTGTTACAAAATGGATCGTTATATTTGTTTTTTTTTTTATGCCCCTTTCAGTCATATTGTATTTGTTAGGTATATATATTTTATTATAAAAATACCTAAGTGATAAGGAAAACAAACAGAAGAAAAGTGTTCAACGAATTTCTTGCATCTCGCTCTTCAAATTTCTACGAGAAAGGCTTTGACGCGCTTGTATCGGATTGAGGTGTTTTGTGGTTTGTTTTACATCTCCCGAAACGATTTTGATTGCAGAGATGTATGTGTCGAATAAAAATTTAAATAAAAAAAAAAATTAAAAATTCTGGTGTGATTGGTCGCACACCAACATACCTTTGGTAAGAGAAAGATGTGCTTGCCAGATTTTTTGTGTCGAGATATAGCTAGTTTCCACCGATATATATATTTTTTTTTTTAAACACGCACACGCATACTTATTTAAGCCATTTGGTATCTAAATCCTTCGAACCGCCTGGGGTCCGAATTCTCGACCCTTGGTATACAAGGCAGGCGCGCTCTCAACTACGCCAAGCCCGAGGGCTAAGAGAGAGAGAATAAAAGCAAAGTTGGATCTAAAAGCTTTGAAATATTTAATTCTCTAATTTTGAGAGTAAATGCAGTGATAATCCAAATAAATAGACTTTTTCAAACAACAAACTTTTGTTGTTTTCTGTTCGGATGGCCAAAGGAATTCCTGAGAGTTTCGATTTTCATTAGCTATCCGCAATGGCGCAATAGGAGGAGGAATTTTCTCTCTCTCTCTCTCTCTCCCTGGGGGGATGTCTGTTCTCAAAGGAATTGGAATAAAACAAGAAAAATCTCTTAGCAGTGAATAATAAAAAAAAATATATAGGTCTATATGATGAATGAGTGTATTTAATTATACATTTTGAGTTTTGATGTTTTTTTTTTTTTTTATTAATCAATCAGTCCTAAGGGATTTAAAATAACACAGTCCTATATGCCTGCAAATATTTAAAAATCTGGTGTGACTGGTCGCACAGCACACAACTTTCTCTTACCTTCGGTAATCAAAAATTGTGTTCTGTGCTTGTCACACCAGATTTTTGTTTCGACATGTATTTAGTTCCCGACAGTAGCCTACGGTTCATTCGATTTTTTTTTTTACATTTGACCTCCGGTAAAATACCATTATGGCCATCCCATTCGATTTTCAAGATGTAAAATTTATAAGTATGCGAAAATATTTATATTTTGTTACCATGGCAACCATTTCTCCTATCTTTCCTATGGAGCACAAGAGTAAAGTGGTCTTCAGAAGATTTCAATCACAAAATGAGAATATACATTTTAAAGGGCATCTAAAAAATAATTGATTTTTGAATTAAAAAAAAAAATTGTTGGAGCGAATTTTGAGAAAATCAAAAAAAAAAAAAAAAAAAAAAACTGAAAAAGTACATCAGTAAAGTACTAGTACTCTTTGGCCGATTTTGATTAAAAGGTTATTTTCACACTTCACGCTTCAGCCTAACTTAAATATAAAATTTCAATCTCCTAGCTCAATTCCTTCATGCTTTAATTTGAACCCAGACACACACACACACAGACAGACAGAACATGTCGCGAAAACCTCTTTTTGGTAATCAAAGCACCTCAAAACGTATATTTCCATCAAATTCTCGACATCGGATTTTTGACATGAATTCAATACTTTCTCTTTATATAACATTTATATATTAGCATCTTCGTAAATAGAAAAGAGAAAGTAAAATGTTTCAATTCAAGATAATCGGGTAGTCGAGAGTGAAGCCCACCTCCCTCTCAGGATTCGACGACTTTTAAAGATCAGGGTCCAGATCACTCTTAATAAACTTTATCTGGAGCTCTTTTGTTTTATTGAAAAATTTATTATTTAGAAATAAATCTGATTTGATTATCCACCAAGCATAACCAAATAAACTCTTGTGCATGTTCTTTCGGGAAATAAAACATATTTCTGACACAAATCATGATATATTACTCAAAGTATATAAGTCAAAAAGGAATTCTTTCCCACAATTTGAAAGGCCAGGTGGAGGGGGAGGACTCAATTAACGAGCATAAGGATTTTATTTAGCCTAGGCGGTGCGATTGGTCATTAACAAATCTATAAACACCTTCATTTATCTTAAAAAAAAATGTTAATTGAATTTGTTAAAATAATAGAATTTTGTTACAACTCAATACTGCATATCAATATTCCTATGTCGTTCAAAAAAAAAAAGAAAAAAAATAGTAATAATTATATAAGACTTTTTTATTTTTGCTAATAACGAAAACTAGAGAAGAATTATTATGATGAGTTTTTAATATTTCTGGAGATTACTTGTCTCCAAGTAAGCGGATGTTGGTTTAGTAGGAAAGAAAAAAAATCTGGTGTGACTGGTCGCACAGCAACTTTCAGTGATTGAAAGTTGTATGCTGTGTTTGTCACACCAGATTTTTTGTGTCGAGATATATTTAGTTTCCGCCGATATATTAAAATGTATAAACATGGGAAAATATTTATATTTTGTTACAATGGGAACCATTTCTCCTATCTTTCCTACCTGAAGTACAAGAGTAAAGTGGTCGTCAAAAGATTTCAAGGGCAAAATGAGAATATACATTTTAAAGAGCATCTAAAAAATAATTGATTTTTGAATTTTAATAAAATTCGTTGGAGCGAATTTTGAGAAAATCGATTAAAAAAAAAACACTGAAAAAGCAGCAAAGTATTAGTACTCTTTGACTGATTTTGTTCAAAATCTTCGTGTTCAAGAGGTTCGTGGGTCACGTCTCAGTGGAGTTAAACATTTCAGCGTCGTAGATCTTTTCATTCTTGAGATATTTTGTTAACAGACACCCAGACACCATTTTGCGAAAAAGACTTTTTTGACTCAGGGGACCTCAAAACGTGTAGGCCTATGTTCATTAAAATCCCAGACATCGAATTTTTAACATGAATCTAATACTTTCTCTCTAAATATACAAGTTAGAGAAAGTAAAAAGAGGAAAGAGAACACAATGTTTTGCAATTGAAAAATTCGGAATATTTTGGGCCTCCCCTTTGGGGTGACCTTAAGTATTTTTCATTGCCTTTCCTTAAGGGTGTAGCGGGCGGACCCGAAATGGATCAATGGTAAGGGGAGTGGGGGAGGACGAATAAGAGATCGGTATCAAAGTAAAAAACATTGATGTTTCTTGATATCAAGTAACGAAAAATTTTTTTTCTCTTATATAAGAAAAAGCTAAAAGAAAGATCTCTTATTGATTGTTCTTATTATAAAGGGGTAACTTAGAAAAAAAATACTTTTTAATAAGAGAGATTTAATTTTTTTGCTGTCGGAGTTTTACAAACAAACTGCGACCTTCTTCAGGTTGTTAAATAACTTTAAAATGACTTGAAAAAGATCGCGAAAAAAAAAATTAAATATTTTCTTCTATTATTTTAATGATTTATATAAAAATCAAACGATGATATCTATAATACCGAAACCTTGAAATTAATGATTTAAAAAAGAAAACGATGCCTCGCGAAGTCGGGTGGCGCGGCTAGTCAAAGAAATAAGGAACTTATTGAGAAATGAATGAATGAATGCAATTGTAATGGCTCATAAATCGTCATAATTAGTGTTTAAAAAATATTTATAAAGGAATTTGAAATTTCTATCAACTACGTATGCATGTACGGTAGATTTGGAAAAAGCATGAAATTATCAACTGCTTATTTGAATTATATCATAAAAAAAAAACAAGTGAAATAATAAAATTCAATCTCAGGCGGCGAAAGGAATGGAATAAAAAATGAGATTTATTTATATATATATAAATATTTTTTTTTTTTTTATATTTTGCCAGAAAGCAATTTAAATAAAGTATGTAATACTTGAAGCATAATATTCAATAAAAAGTGGAATGCCTGCCCTCCCTCTCTGGAATATATTTTCGTCAAGAAATTGGGTCGAGACAAGAATCGATTCCCGACGTTTATTCGCATTCAAAAAACAAAAAAAAATTTAATTTCAACAGGTGAGAAATTATTTAAAATGGTGATATATTTCAATAAATAATCCCGAAGGGTCAACAAAATACAAGGAAGGGTATATCAACTTTAACAAAAAAAATAAAACAAAAAGAGAGCCTGGGGAATTAAGCCTCAAAGCCTAAGCCTCAACTAAATCCTCAGGGCACAAGATCGGGTTTATTCACTTTATTAATTTATTGTAAAGACGAAACACCTGCATTATTTTTAACACTTACTTACCTAAATTATATTAAATATCTCTCTTAAAATTTGTTCAAAAAAGTATTAATATAAACAATTGCTAAGCCCTGGGTGAGTGCAAAATAAACAATTGCGTATATTTTACCACTTAAGAAATGCCATTTTACCACTAGATGCTCGAATGCCGTGCTGTGGCCTTGTGGTAAAGGGACACCAAGTAAATTGGTATCCGTGGTTCAACTCCCTGCGGAACACCCTTTTTTTCGGGTATTTGAATTAATAAATATTGGAATTATATAAAAAAAGAAATTAATAAATAGTAAATGAACGATAATATGCGCTTTCTTTGGTTTTATTTTACTTTCGCTTACCTATATATGTTAATAATATGGAGAAAAAGTATTGCGAAATTTCGATGGAAATACACGTTTTGGGTCTGGCAAAATTATCTGGTTGTGAGCAAAATATCTCAAGAATGTAGTAGAAAAATAAAAGACCGAACAGCTAAGTTCATTTCCTTATTAAAGAACCCACATCGACGTTTCGGTCGACTATGCGACCATCTTCATGGCTAGAGTTCAGTCAATAGAAAAACCTCTATCTATTGACTGAACTCTAGCCATGAAGATGGTCGCATCGAAACGTCGATGTGAGTTTTATTTAATAAAGAAATAAACATAGCTGTTCGGTCTTTTATTTTTCTACTACATATTGATTCAGCTATTCTCCTCGCTAACATATCTCAAGGATGACAAGAGCTAGGAGGTTGAAATTTGAAATTTAAGTTAGGTACCCTTCTGAGACGTAACACGAATTTTGAACAGATGCGCTTTTTCATTTTTTTCGATTTTCTCTAAATTTGCAGCTTAAATTTTTAATTAAAATTCATAAATCAACTATTTTTTAGATTCTCTTTAAAATGTATGTTCTCATTTTGCCCTCAAAATTGTTTGAAGCACACTTTACTCTTGTGCTTAATTGGTAAGACGCCAGCCATGGTAACAAAATATATTTTTCAATGTTTATAGTCCCCTGCAAGTGCCTCATTTGCCGGGGGTCCTGGCAACGGAGAAGTGTGGAACGTCGCCCGGTAGCCATCGGAATATTGTATCTCACTTGTATGTCATTTGTGTCAGACTTGACACATTGTGATTACCCTGACAGATAGCTTTTATGGGAATAATACTGAGGTGGGTTACCGATTTCTTCCTCAGAAGGAGGCATCTCACAAAGAGTTAGATAATATTTTGCCATGAGATGGATTTGAGGTTGAACACGAGTTGTTTTCATGTTTTCTATTTACACACTTGCGGGAGTCGAACCTATTCTCCTTTCCGTAGTTTTAAAAAAATATCTAAATTAAATTTCTTTCGTTATTATTATTGAAGGAATAGCCTACTTACTGTACATCATGCCTACATGAATTGAACTTTTTGCCCGATGCCCATTCTAAGCTAAAACGAATATAAATGAAATATGAAAGCGAATTGAAGTTTAAAATTCAATTTTATTGGTATTAGTTCTCTATGTTGTTCTTATTTGCATAAGATCCAATTGATAAATTCAGAGAAAAAATTCAATAGTTAAACGAAGATTTTTCAAAAAAAGTTATATTCAAATAAGAATAATTTGAATAAGTTTTATTGAAAATCAAATAAAAAAAAAAAAAATATGTTTAGAATAAGGAAGAAAAATAATTGAACAAATTTTTTTAAATCTGGTGTAAATGGTAGCACAGCACACAACATTCTCTTTCCTTCGATATTTGGAAGTTCTGTGTTCTGGGCTTGTCATCCCAGATTGATAGTGTCGACATACCGGTATATTTAGGTTCCGAGAGTACGATTGAATTGAAGATTTATAAACTTATTTTATAAACTTATTAATTTAACATGATTGAGAATATGTTTTTGTTGGTGGGCCAAACCCCCAAAGTCGAATCAGAGGCATCGAGGTGCTATACGTGGCACCAAGGTTGAAGATCCTGGGTTTAATTCCCGGGACACTTCCTCCGAATCTTGAATCCTAATATCTTATTCAAAAATATTTATATTTTTCAAAAAGCAAGATAGAAGAACTTTGATGAAAACTTGTGGATTTGCATGAATTTTTTAATCTTCCCCATTTGGAGAGGGGAGGGGGTACATTTCATGGACTCTCCATAACGTCCTCCATAATAGTGCAAAATTAATTTCGAAATTGCTTTAAAAAAATCTTTATTTTTTTGATTATTTAAATGAACTGATAGTTTGAAGGCAGAGAGAGAGATATTAGGCCCTAAATCAAGATGAAAATATTTCTAAGTCAATATCAAAAGGTCATGGTGAAAAAAAAAATAAAATGAGAGCAACGCAGGTTAGATTTCCATAAATAGGTGCATCCAGGACACATAAAATGATCCCTCGTGAATAAATGTTTCTTTCAAATAAAAGAAAATGCAAATAATCAAAAAAAAAAAAAAAGAATCTTTTAGATCGTCAAAAAGAAGTTTCTTTTTGTTCTTAACTTGTCTTATTTCCATTATAAATAAAAGATTATGCCATAAATTTCAATTATTTTTTTACTTTCTCTTACGTCTATATATGTCTATATATGTTAATATATAGAGAGAGAAAGTATTGGATTCATGTCAAAAATTCGATGTCGAGATCTTGATGGATCTTCACGTTTTGAGGTCCCCTGAATCCAAAAAAGTGGTTTTCGCGACATGGTCTGTCTGTGTGTGTGTGTGTGTGTGTGTCTGTGAACAAAATATCTCAAGAACGAAAAGAGCTAGGAGGTTGAAATTTTATATTTAAGTTAGGCACCCCCATGGGACCTGACACGAAGCTTTTGAACAAAATCAACCAAAGAGTACTAGTACTTTACTGATGCACTTTTTCAGTTTTTTTTTTTTTTTTCTACTTTTTCGCTACAACAATTTTGATTAAAATTCAAAAATCAATTATTTTTTAGAAATGTTTTTAGAAAAGAAAAATGTATATTCTCATTTTGCCATTGGAATTTTCAACAAAATATAAATACATGGGCGTAGCCAGGGGGAGGCAGGGGGGCCGTTGTCCCCCCCCCTGGCTTGTCCTAAAAATTAAAAAAAAAAAAACAAAAATATATTTTTCCCTTTGGGAATTTTTTTAACGCCCCAATCCACTACATTAATTTAATTTTTTTTTTATTTAAATAAATAATTAATAATCTATGTATATATTAATTGCAACCCCCTCCCTCTCGGCCTAACGAGGGGTTGCCCCCCCCCCTAACAAGATGTCTGGCTACGCCCATGTATAAATATCCATCAAATTCTCGAAGGTTTACTATGAAGTTTGCAAGGTGGACGTGCAGATTTTTAAATTATTTTAAACAATTATTATCAGCTAATAAAATTTCTGAAAAATAATTGTTTAAAATTATTTAAAAATCTGCACGTCCACCTTGCAAACTTCATAGTAAACCTTCGAGAATTTGATGGAATTCTGCTTGAGCTGTTTCTTGAATATAAAATATAAATATTTTCCCATACTTATAATTTTTACATCTTGAAATTCGAATGTACCGTACTGTCGGAAACTAATTACATGTCGACACATGAAATCTGGTGCGACCAGTCACACCACATTTTTTACTATGGAGTATAGTTGATTTTATTAAATTAAATGATTATTTTAAGTCCCTTCGACATTTTACGATATATATATTAGGGTCCAGGGACATTTCCTGCCAGGGTTCAAATCTACATCTTTTTGAGGATATCACTATTGAAGATTGATAGTTTAAAATAAAATAAATATGAAAAGTGTTAATGTGGCCTCAGATGCCGGAGACAAAACACTCAGACAAAGAGAAATTGAGTAGGAAAGAAAATATGCGCATTTAATCTGTTTTTGTATTTTTTCCTGATGTCATTGAAGACATTTCCTCGTCTTCTCTATAAGGATATAAATAAATCCAGTTCTAATTTAAAACCCTCCAAGGCTTTCTTCATTTTTTTTTTTGTCAAGGTGTTGATGCACATAATTTCACAAGATTCTTGTCAAAAGATTGTAATTGTAATATGTATTTATCTCATTTCTAAAAGAATATAATTATTTCATTATCATACTTGGACGATTCAAGAAAAAACAATGTTTTCTTCATTTAAATTAAAGATAAACAGATGTGATTCAATTTATATTAATAATATAGTAAATAAGAGTTCCGCAAAAGAATCGATTGCATATTACCTTTAAAGGCGATTCTTATTGGCATCCCAGATAGGACATGTTTTTTTTTTCATTATATAACAGGCATTTGAGGCCGAAGATGGATAGACAAGCTTTATTTCACTATGGGCGAGCTTATGAGCCCATTAGCCCTATTAATTTTGTTTTACTTAGTGGTTATATTCATAACTGTTATTACATGTAGTGATATATTTACAAATCGAATCTCATGTCTTAATTCACCATCAATGCCAAGCCTCAGATAATGCCAACATTCACGAGTTCCACAGTAAACCAGGCCGGAAACCCGCAGCACTCCCTCAACAATAGGAACAGCCGGTGGTCCACCCACACCCCCAAGGAAAGATCTCACCCTCCCCATAAAGATAGCTAAAGATGACAGTTCCGCAGACGGACCGCCTATTCCCCATACATCATGGTCCTGTATGTCTAGAAATATAAATTTTAAAAAGTTTTATTCTTTCACGATTTTTCGAAACTGAAATAAAAAAGCTTCCTTTTGGCTGAACCTTAGCCATGAAGAGAGTTGCAGTGATTACCGAAACGTCGGTATGGATTTAAATAAAGCTAATGTGTCTTTTATTTATCCTACTACAAAATATTATCAGAAACTACAGAAACTATTATAAATATATCTTGACAGAAAAAATTTCGAGAAAGTTGTGTGATAAAATTGTGTGCATGCTGTGCTGTTACCCACACCTAATTTTATCACCATTTCGTGAAAAATTTCTTAAAATTATTTTTTTAATTAGCCTCTATTTTTAAACCACTTCAAAACATTAGCTCTGTGATTATTCCTCTCTTTGGTTTTCATTGAAATTGAATTCTTATCTATTTCGCTTCTATTCGTTGGTAACGACCGTCGTCGTCTCAGGAAATGACATCACCAAAAGGTGCTAACTGCCGGTGGATAGAGACAAGACCTACCCATCTACCTCTCTACCTGTCCTAAGTGCTGCCGAATGGATATAAATGGCGATGGAAAAAGGGAGGTGAGGGGGAGGGATTTATCCCCTCTCCCCAGGATGATAATGATGACTCACTTGGTGTCCCCGCATGACTTGGCCAACAACTCAAAAACAAGTGTTTTATTGGATTCTCTCAAGTTCGTTTAAACTAAATATTTGCCCTCTCTCAAAATGGGGATGGTGCATATAAGTATCACTTCTCTAGTGTGTAATAGCAAAATTAATTGGCAACTTTTAGGGCCAGTTAACTAACTATCCCTCGGATAAGCTGACTTTCGAGTCTTTCACATCTAGTTAATCTAATCATATGATTAAATAAGAGCGTAGTTAGTTAGCTAAGACCCAAAGATCGGTATAAGGCTTAACTAAGGGGCTGAAATTAGGAACACATATATGTTTTATAAATTTTCAAATTTTCGTTAAAAAATCATTTAGGTTTAATTTTAATTTTTGCTCTCGGGCCTTGGTGTAGTGGTTATTGTGCTGGCCATTTGTACTAAGGGTCGCGGTTTCAATTGAATTGGATACCAATAGGGACGGACGGGGTCTAAATGGCCTCCAATGCCGAAAAAGACCTTAAACGAATTAAAAAAAATTTTATAAATGATGCTCTTATTAAGTTGCTAACTTCACAAATCTCCTTATTCCGTCAGACAGCTAATTATATGCGAGAAAACTCATTTTTTTAACTCGAAGGTTAAGCGTGTTCTTGTTTACTATACCGATGATTTGCCATCTGTGTGATAAGTTTGCTAGTCGATTAGAAATCAAGATCTCGGCTCTTAGTTAGGTATTCCGTATCAAATGTTAACATTAAATATTTACTTGCTTCTGGTTTCACATCTTAGTTGGATCTCAATTTAATCGACTCTCTAGTCTATCTTGATCTTGAGTATTAAAAATGCATGTGAATCTAATCGGCTGATAAACTCAAAGGCAAAGATGAGAAATACGTAGGATAATAAAATTAAAAAGAAAAAGTTTTTGTATAAAAATTGGTATTTTTTACCGTTTTAGAGTAGGAATAAATAGGAGATGATGCAGGCAAACGAGACACTTGCCCCGAGAGACGATCACATACCTGTAAAGAGAGAAAAAAATTGTTTAACAATGGTAAAAATAGAGTATTTAATTTTGCTAGAACATTACAAAAACTACAACACACCAATCCGTCATTTGAATATTCTTTATGGTCTGTGACGTATTCCACCTTTTATGTATATCTTTATGTTTCAGATCAAAAGGACCCCAGAAATGTTGGCTTTTTAATTTGCTTAGCCTATATTTTTAGAGAACCCATTGGATAGGGATGAAATTTGACAAGTGGGCTGGAGACTCTTCTTGAAATTGAGCATTGGCAAAATATTCAGTACCTGCCTGGGGTCACGTTGAGCCCAGTCAGCTACAGAATATACAAATTCTTATTTTTTCATCTATGCATTCAATTTGTCAATTTATAATCAACATTCAAGAGGGTATTAGGAATTGGAGTGAACCGATCGGTAGGGAACGGTAATAGATTGAACGTGATCCACGGTTTCCCAGTTTCCCAAATATTTTTAAATTCAGAGGAAATAATTAATTTATCTTTTTTCCGTTGGAAAGGAGACATACATATTACGTTGAGGTGATCCGAGGAAACGAAACAAAAATGGGGTGTTAATAAAATTCAATTAAAGATATGTACAGGGCTTATTAAGGACCTCTCTTCCCGTAAATGTCGACGTTTCGAGGTCCCAATGACTCCTTGCTCAAGATGGTTATACCAAGAAAGGGACAAATAATAACTGCAATTCAACATTAGAAACAAATAAGGACAAATAACGAAACGTCGAAAGGAAAGATCCTTAATAAATTATAAGGATATCTCCACTAAGTTTTATTAGCTCCCATCTCACCAAGCTGTCAGGAGTAATTTAAAATTAAATCCAAATATTTCGGAAACTTAGCAGTTTTCATTTTCCATTAGAGGACCTTCTCTGAATCCGCTCTGTCATCAAATTTATTCGAATGCAGGCATCGAGAGGCATCGTTTTGTCTATATTCTAAGCAAAAACGTTAACTTTTAACTTCTAAAATCACTGTTAATTCATTTTAATATCTCATTTGCCTCATATTGCTATTCTGTAAGCATAAACTTTAACCCCAAATCGTTAACATTTAGTCAATAGTATTAAAAATTAATGTCATATGCAGGGGGTACCTTTAATATTTTAACGCCGTATTTAATGAATCAAAATGGCGTCTATAACCTAAAAAGTAAGGTTGTGATTTAGACAGCTTTGAGATAAAAGCAACATGTTAACGTCGCTGTTAAAAATTTGTTTAGAGCAGAGGTTCCTAACCCGTGGGCTGCGGACCAGATAAAATGATTAAAATGATCGAGGGATACACACGCTTGCAGCAGGTCTGCATAGTGAACCTTGAGGGACACACAGGGATACACACGTTACGTTCTACACCAGGAACATATATTTTTCTTCAGTCCCTTTCGATCTACTGTGCGTCCCTGGTGTGGGCGTGTATCGCTGGTGTGGACGTGTATACCCCTGTATGTCCCCTCAAGGCTCACTATGAGCCTCTGGGGGGTCCCCCCGATCATTTTTAATTATTTTTACTCGGGGACGTCTAAGAAAAAGATTAAAATTATATATAATTTTTATAGATTAAAATTTTATTTGTATTTATATTCTGGCAAACAAGTACAGAATGCGCATTTAAATTACCTTAAGAAAAAATTGTGTAGCTATGCAACGAGTCACACCAGATTACCCTCCCCCCCGAGAAACACCTCCGAATCCACCCTTGTTTAGAGAATAGCATTTTTTAAAGCTGGTGTTATTACTTTACTTTTTAACACCCAATTTATGATGTTAATTTTTAAAAGTCAGTTTTTTAGAGAATAGGCCTGAATATTGCATACCTAGGGTTTTAGTAGCATTCCGTTAAAAACGGTGTTATATGACAAAAATAAACAAAATGAATTTTAATCAGAATTCAGTTATGACTATCAAGTATGTGTATGTTCGTGTGTGTTAAGTATAATTCATTAAGGGTCTTAATTAAAATCCCAGATGTTCCATTAATTGTTTTCTTATGATGACTTGACTTCTTAATAAAAAAAAAAAATTAACATCCTTTACTTGACAATTTATATTTTGACATAAAATTAAAAGAGATTTTCTTTATTTGAAGTGAAATGAAAA